>VZDJ01000426.1:260829-471669 GCA_008694505.1 Cyanoderma ruficeps
AAAAAAAAAAAAAAAAAAAGAGAAAAAAGAAAAAAAAAGAAAAAAAGAACTGTCAAAGCAGTAGGATATTTTTAAATTATTAAATGTAGTTCTAATTTTTTTTTTTTTCAAAAGGAACAGCATCAAGGACACACAAGTAAAAAGCCTGGGAGTACATACTGGCACCTGAGATACAAGTAGCTAGAAAAAAATATAGAGTTATTCTTCTTAGTTTCACAGAGCCTAAGAAACTCCACACATTGCCTAATCCTTCTTATCTGTGTTATTGCAACAATAAACTTCCTAGAGAGACGCAGTGCTGCTCCCTTGCCACACTGGCCTTTCAGAGAGTACTTTATCATCACTGCAAAAAGAAAAGTGCAGGCACAAAGGTCCTCTAGGCTACCTAGGCACAAATTTGGGGCCACCATGAACAATGATGAAGGCCAAAGAGAAGCTGGCACATCACTGCCACGTATCAACATTGAGGACATGCACTCCCAAAGGAACAAACATCACTGGATTTGGTCACAGACTGAAGCCAAAGCCCAAACCTGCACCATTCATACTCCTACAATCTCACTTTCTGAATTTTTTTATTTTCCACAAATGCAAAAAAAACCCCTCTTGGACTGCAGTGCTAACAAATAAGTCATCAAGCTTAGACTGCCCAAAGGTCTTTATGAAACTAGTACAATTCAAATATTATGGGTAAACCTCAGTTTGGATTAAAACCTGAGATTTGAAGTCAGGTTAGAAAACTGACGCAGTTAAACATACAAATTTTTGAATCATGAATAATTCAGGTTGACAAGGACCTCTCAAGGTCACCTAGTCCAAGTGCCTGTTCAAAGCAGGTTAACTCAGGGTGTTGGCTGTGGTGAGTTTTCCACCCCCAGGACTGAGGTGCCACAGCCTTACACTGTACACTGTTCTGGTGTTTAACTACCCTTGCTGTGAAAAGTTCTACTTAATCTGAGTTTCTCTTGGCCTGCTGATTGTCCCTGGATTTTACAATGCGCATCTTTGAGAAAAACTGGCTCCACCTTCTCTCTGATCCCTTTTTGGGTAGGCAGGAGAGGGCAAAGAAATTATAACCTGCTCCTCAGCCTCCTGTCTCAGCCTCAGCAAGCGGGAATCACACACAGCCAGTCACAAAAAGTCTTGGAATGCCTGGAGGGAAGGGAAAGATGCCTTCCACCAGCTGGCCAGCTCCACTGGTACAAGGGCAGTGGGTTCCTGGTGAGCACCCATGGCCAGCGGGCACAAGGATGACTCAGGCACAAGCCTGACTGCTTGCTGACTCATTTCCCTGGAACCTTTGGAGTTAATCACTCCAGAGTGCTAATGGACTGCTGAAAAGGGCAAGTTGCTGCTTTTGCCCTCGTATATTCCATGATTCACAGAATTCTGCTAACAGTGCTAAAAGTGGTTTTGCTCCAGAACCGATTGATGCCATACTTGAGGCAACTGTCAAAGAATTGATTTTCTAGAAAAAAAACCGAAACAAGGTGTCAGTATCTATATTAACAATGTTACTACACAACAAAAAAGACTTTGCCTGGAAGATATGTAGCTGTAAGGCTGACAGCTGTTTAAGAGATATTGGCCTAAGGCCACAGTCCTATGAAAATCTGTCCTCTGAAATCAAAGAGTGTCTCAGTGCTACAAAGAAAAAGACAACCAGCACTCCAAAATAAATCTGATTTTCCCTGGTTCCCAATATGCAACAAAACAAGAAAACAGACAACTGCCGGTCAAACCAAACACCTGGTTTCCAGCATGCAGCCCTCAACTCTGCACTCCATCACAGTTTTGGACTTGTCACACCATGAATCAGGAGGAAATACTTTAATTTGAAAAGCAAATGTAATTACACTAAAGAAAGAAGGCAAGTGTTCAATCTGCAGGCACCACAGCTCCATCTACCTTCCCAGCTTCCAGGGCACGCACAGCTGGCAGAGCAAACTGTGATGCATTTGTGCTCCCAGGTGTTTCCTCCCAGAACTGAGCCACACTGCTTTAGGGGCACCCAGGCAAGTGTCTGTGCCACGCAGAGAACGTGCCCAAGGCTTCTGCATCTCCCCCCAAAAAGCCTCTCTTACAGCAAGTACATAATGCATTATCTTGACTGTTTAAGTCTTTCCCCCGGCATGCCAAAAAATCTTTCGAGGTTCTGCCAAGAATATTTAACTGAGTCTTCTCTTAGAAAGGTGGGAAAGGGGGAAAAATAACCGAAAGGGGTTAAAGAGACAGTTTTCCTTTTCCCCTCTTGATAATTACACAGAATGTATCTCAGCCTGACGACAGAAAAATGATCACCTCATAACAAGAAAACCATTGGTTTGTTGTGGTGACGGAGATTTTTATGGCAAAGGCTTCAGGTCACAGCCTATTACTGTTGTCTTTTTCCATACTGTGTTACACACAGAGATTTGATGAAGATACAATACAGGTGAAGTTTCCTTTGCATTTGTGACATTACTTTTCTAGCCATTTTCTACTGATAAAATCTACTCCAGCCCCATTTCACCCAGTTTTTCTACTCTCGTGTTACTTGATATCAGCTACGAGCAAGACATTTTTTCAAATCCCACCTACCAACAGAAAGAAATAAACTTATCTGTCTGGAACTCTCCCTCACAGACTCCAAGTCAAGTGACTATCCATGGCTTTCTTGGTGTGGACTATTTTCCAAGCCTCAGTGAGATACAGACCATTTAACAGTCAATAAAATCATTGGCCAGTCATCAACTAGAAGGCTATAAAAAGTTAAAATGATCTCTTGCAGGCAGATACAAGCCACTTTTCTCATGCCTCAAGGCAAAGGAAAGACAAATGCAGTTTCTTTTAGTTTAATGTCAAATCCATGTTAAGAAAATGGCTTAAATTAATCTGGTTTTCTTTATACCAAAATGAAATAGGAGCTCTCTGACACTTTTGAGCCTCAGTGGAGGGAAAAATGAGGAACAGTTGAAGCGTGGCAACTTTGTAAACTGGTATTGCTGAAATCATTCATTGAAACCTATATGAAGCTATAGGAAGAACATAAATCTATTAAGGTTTTTTTTTTTTTTTTTTTGCAATGCCACTGCTGTTTATAAAGACAATGCACTGCACCACAGTGGTACACACACTATTTTGACACAGGGATTGTTTTATTTTTCATGTATCACATGCATCCTAACACCCTGGAAACAACGGGAGGAGTACAGGATACTTCCTACTTCCAGCAAAGCACAGAAACCAACACTGATATGGCCATCCAAAACTTTATTCTACTGTGAATCTAGACACCAACAGATCCACATTATACCTCTTGCAGAAAGAGTCAACAGGCAAACAGTTGTCCCACAAATAAACAACCTCTTGTAGATATTAAATATGCAGCCACAGACAGATGTATCTGACAGGCAGCAAAAAGGACTCTGACTTCCAGTACTGACATGTCTACAAGTACAGCAACTCTTCTAAATGAAATAAAAATTTCCTAGAAGCCTAGCTGACAAAGGAAAAATAAAAGTTACAAAAATAATGATTTTTTTTAAAATCTGACTGGGTGACATTTTAATACTGGCCTGTGGTGTAAGCAAACTGGAGTATCAAAGATGTGTTGGATGAATAAATTGTATTACATCAAAAGAAAATGAAGAATTGTTTCAATAGAACACCCTACCAATATTTTACTGATCCTAGATGATTGGAGGGCTCTGTCTATGATGCACATTCATGGACAAGCACACACGGACTAGCAGAGGTTTAGGAACAGAAAAGCACTCATACCTATATATGGCTCTGTTATATGGCACTGCAAATAAGTGCAAATACAGTAAAATATATGAAAGGACTCACATGGTGAGCAAAATAAAAGCACAGACAGACTGGAAAATTTCCCACTAAAACAGAATTCATTCCTGAGGTATTCATTTCAGTGGAAATATGCTTTTGCTCTTACTGAATTTAATAGGGAGATCTTCCAGTTATTACAAATGCAGAAGAAGCAGTTACCCTGAAGGACTGAGCCAGTCAAAAACATTAAATCCTACAAGCCTCAAAAGGTTTGTAACTTCTAATAAACGGCTCAGACACTGTACTGGTAATCAAATCAATCTATAATAACTATTACACCACACACCAAAGAACGCAAAAGCTCCGTAACCGAGATCTGGGATTGTCAGCTCACATGGATCAGGTGGAATCTGACCCAGGCCAACAGCAGCCAAAACCATTATCTGCTTGATAACTGTTTGGCAGCAGAACAAGTCAGGCAGGTCTACAGCAGGTAATTACCCCACCATGCAGAGCCAGCTCAGGTGTGGGAAGCTGCCTCGCCACGTCAGTGTGCCGCAGTCAGCGTCCGGGCTAATTAGAGTGGGGCACAGTCCCCTTGCTTCCAAGAGCACAGCTGGATTCCTGCACGGCACTTCCCTGTCTAGACACACCAGCCCATCCAGAGCCAGCTCTCCCTGCCAGCCCTGCACTCTTCAGGACAGGAGGGTGTCCAGATCACTGAGAGCCATCACCCTGCTCCTGCTGGCAGCAGCTGGGAGCCTCAACCTGAGCTGAGGTGCTGGGACACACAATACTTCCTGAAAATGCTCTCTTCCCAAAGGGCTCAGGACAAAGGGATGAAAACACAGCTGTACAAATTTGTCCTCATGGCAGGCAGCTCTGCCCTGCTCTCTCATGATGGGCAGACCTCCTAAGGAACACTTAAGTTAGGCCTTCTAACTTTCATGCTGAAAGTTTTAAGGAATGTTATTGTTCCACTTTCCTCTGTAAAGGACACAAAATAGCTGGTGGGTACACAGGAGTGCCTCAGGCACTTTCAGTTAACCTACCCATTGTGACACCCATGTGAGAAAAAATAACTTTGTCAGATGCTGAACTGGTGGGAAACTGGACACTGGTTTATGTGCTGTTGGTACGTAACCGGTCATCCTGTGCTCTGACCAATTTATTATATCCTGGATTTTGAGGCAAAGAGCAATTTTTTTTCTAGTCTCTCTTGGTACAGTAGATGTGATAGTGAATGCAGCACCAACCATTTCAACTCGTGAGCCCTAAAAACTGTGGAAAAGTGCAGGACACCTGCTAGCTCTGCTGAGCTGTGAAGGAAAACAACGGATGAGAACCTTATGCTTCAGTGTCCTATGGCATTTTTCTTAATAACAAGGATCAAGAAGACACTCAAAGAAAAAACACATATTTATGCCTTTAAAAAAAACTTACATCTGATGCTAAACCCAGTGAAACCCCCAATACCATTCCAAAGGAGGAGTACAGCAAGTCAAACTGTGGTGATGTCTCCTGGGCATTTCTAAATTGAAGCCTAAAAATCAACACATATTGTAGCCATCTAGTAAAGATTGCTTTCTACAGGGAATTTAAAATCATAGCATACTTTGACATTTGTCTAAGGTATGGAGCTATTGTTTTAAACACATACTTATGGCTTCTAGTCTCAACGAAATTACTCACCCTTGCATTTGTAGTTTCAGAATTCCAGCTAAATGGAAATGCATATACAGTCAACAGTGAACGTGTCAGAAATAAAGCAGTAAATGAGGTGTAGGAAAAAAAAAAGAGAGAGAAAGAGTGAGAAAAATAAGGAATCAGTGGAAGCTTGGGAGGGACTAGTGTTTCAGAAGTTTAAATTAGAAATACTAGTTATAGTCTCATCTCCCAGTATTCCGTCAGTATTTTTTCCTCTTTGTTTCTTGCTGATAAACAGCAGCTACTAAAAGTTAACCTAATTGTTTTGGGGGTTTTTGAAAGGATTGAATCCCTCCTTCCAATTTCTGCAGAAAGTGGATCCTGTTTCTTCCATCAAGTTCTAATTAAAATGAGAAAGTTCATTCCTACAGTTCTTAACACAACTGTTATGGCAAACTTCGCCCTAAAGCAAACTTCAATAGAGAAGTCTCTAGAAATTATTTGCATTGGTGTGATCAAAAAGAAAGACAAAATAAAGTAGATTTAGGAACTTGATGACTTGGATGTGTATGCATGAGTGTATTCTTCTCAAATTAGCTTTGATCTCGAGAATGAAATCCCAGCATAAAGAATTTCAGACTTTGGTCATCAAAACATCATCTATGTGCATAATTATTGAATGAGACCAAAATAAGCTCCAAACTGCCAATAAATCCAGAAGTGGAAAGCAGCAGGTTCATTTCAAGCACAAGACTGTCATCCTCCTTCTCTTAACCACTTTTCCTTGCCCCATATGTTTTTCTAGGAAAACTTAAATCCATTCATAATACGAAAAGACAAAAAGCAAACTACAAACTCTGATTTGGAATCAGACTCAGCACTCACAACTGCCAAAAGTTGTGCTGTTATACTGGGGGTCAGAGTGTGGTCACTGTTGAACCAAATCTGACTGGAAGCAATCTGTAAATTACCTGAGGTCATAGCCCTGCCTTGAGTCAGGATCACTTACGGTGGTGACATTCCTGACAGACACCCAGTCACCCTTGTTTGACAGCACTTCTTCCAGTGCCAGTAATCCTGTTCTCCACTAATTTACGCAACAGATGATTACTTCCTCCCTCTGAGAGCCTTTTAAAGAGTCATGTTACTCCTCCAGCTTTTTTTGCCTCGGCTCAGATTCTGCCAATCTTTTCTCTGAGGTCATGTTTTCTTTATCTCCAGTCCTTTTAAGAACTCTCCTATGGACTTGGGTTCATATCTTTCCTGGATTGTGGAGAACGAAATTGGAAAGAGTCCAATCTGAAGCCAGAGCTTTGCAATTTCAGAGCAAAGTAGAAAGGTTATGTGATTTGTCTTGCTGATACAATAGTAGTTTAGGTATTCATTATTCACTAACTTTTTTTCACATCCATATAATGTTATTTTCTCCAAGTGTGGGCTGTGATCCACAGAAAAAACCCAGATCGTTTTCTAAATAGCTGCTCCAAGCAGGTTGTTTCCCATCCTCCTTAGGATTGCCTAGCTACACTAATCTGCATTTATCAAACTGAGCTGCAGTTCATTTCCCACACTGAAACTGTAACTTGCTCAGATAAATTTTGGAATTTAAACCTGTTCTGCATGATAATGACAGTCTCTCTTAGCACCACAGGGTTTCTGTATTTAATGAACATTCCCTGAGCTCCACCATTCAGCTTGATGGTGAAATTACTAAACAACAAAATCAGTGGTAGTTTTTTGGTTTTTTTTAACTTTTGTTTTCCTAGGTTCTTAAACATATTCTGGCTACTTTGGTTCAGTGGTTTTTTGAACATTTGAAATTTCCCCTCTCACCTACCTCCCCCTCTTCAAAAATCAATTTGGACACTAATCTATAGGTCTGTCTCACATGTGCTGTCATAAATGGCAGCTCCAAGATGTTAGCCGCCAACTCTTTACATGTTCTAACATGGAATTCATCGAGTCAAGGTTATCCTAAAACACGTGAATGTCCCCTAACCTTCCCTGTATAATGCTGTCATATGTGGGCACATTATTTGAACCAGGCATCTTCCACACAACTGACCTTTTCCATAAAGACAGCTGCTCAACAGCCACGAGTAAATTTCAAAAATATTGGCCTTCTGCTCCATGAAGAAGAGGATTGACTCTTAAACCTTTCACTGAGTACTTACATACCATGACTCCCTTTGATTTTGTGTGTATCTTGCTAGTCACCCATTAGTTTTTGGCTTAGCCTTTCCTGGTTTGTCCATGAGTACTTCTAGTACATTTTTCCTTAGCTCCTAGACTCAGTTTCCATGGGTTGGGTATGTGCCTATATATCCATATATACATCTATACACATATACATCTATACACACAAAAAAGCTGTCGTTTTTACTCTGCTGTCATTTCTTGTCACTCATGTCACTTTCCCACCTGGATACACTCAAGCTCTTGCTTCCCATTGGCTGGAGTCAAATTTGAAGAGTTTCTCTTCTATTCGTGTATTTCGCCTCCTGAAACAGAAGCCACTTTAACTGCTTGTGTGTCCTCTCACTCACCATGGTGAAACAGAGCTGGCATCCATCATCCCAAATTCTACAGTCTTTTCTCTTTCAACTGTCACACGAAGACTTTGGGTAAAGACCCTCCTCACATACTAAAGATTTCAGAGCAAGTACAAAATGGTTATACAAGGATGTAGCCCTATTCCCTGCTTGCTCTTTTTAAGACAATTGACCACTTTAATATTAATCTTCTGTCAAAATTACTTGCTGGGTCAAGTCTGTCCCAGGTAATATTGCTTATCCATGGCTTCTTTTCTGGTTTCCCTCTCACTACATGTGCAAAGCAGGTTTGCCAGTTTTTCTCCCCTCCCATTCCGTGCGCCCTGATTTTAAATCGCTGCATAGAAATCAATGCAATATCTATGACCTAAAAAACAATTAGACACTAATTCCAAACCAGAAAGCCACCACTGTTCACTGTTAAGTCCTCAACATGGATGCAATATACAGCTTTGCTCCAAAGAGATTGTATTTCAAATAATTCCCTTCCTGCATTGTAAGTCAGCCAGCAGTCCCACACCATCAGAATAATTAGCCACAGCTTTCTGTTCTGCAGTGAAGATGTACAGGCTAACAGCTTGATTTTAATTCCCTGCTGGAACAAGTAACTAATTACAACCTGCATTAAAAGTTAGCTCCAGTAATTTAACAGGGTAATTCTGGAGCTCTGACAGACCTCTAAATTATGTGTAAACAGATTGTTATGAATGCTTGAGAAAATTAGATTATACATTTAAAAGTCTCCTACAGAGCAAGTTGAAGACCAGCTAAGCACACTAGTCCCTTATCACATTAATTTCAGTTTTTGTGTTTAATAATGCTAACAGTCCCATATAGCTCCTGGCCCAAATAAATCAATAGCTATCCACACAAAAAATCCAACTTTCCTGAATAGAAAAGGAAATTTTTTCTCAGTCAGAAAAATAACCCCCAAGAAAAGGTATGAAATTAAATTAAGCCCTTTAAAGTTTCAGACAAGAAAATGGTAATTCTGCATAAGCATCTTTTAAAAATAGAGGCTTTTATCATCATAGGAGGGACAATATAAAGAATCTTTAGGTTTTATCCCCAAAACTTGAGAGCTAGCTACACATAATAAACTGAAATTCATTACTACTTTTTCTTCAAAAAATAAAGGTTTTCTTTGGTGACCAGTGTATGGCTGCTCCCTGGACTCACATTGTTCTGGGAGACAGGCTTTAACACAGAGAATGGGGAGAGAGGAAGGGAGAGGCAGACTATCATACTTCATATTAGTTTAAGAAGTAGAAATGGGAGGGCATCACCCAGAGGACTGCTGAGAGGAAATACATCAACTGCAAATTTCCTGCTTCAGCAGAAAATCTGCTCTTATTCCACTTCACAGTTACAAGATCACACATCCTACCAAGTTTAATATAAAGATTAAAATAATTTCAAAATTCAGCCTGAAGATGTAAGAAGCCTTTATACTCATGTAGCCAATGTTCACAAGACACAAAATGAGTTTCAAATCGATTATGTCCTAAAAGCCTTAAACACCTTTCCTTTCACTTTTGTGGCTATGTGGTAAAAGCATGGCCAAGGCAATATTGCTGCATTTCACCTCTAATTTCAATGGAAAACTTACTGTCTTCTCAACAGAAAGGCACAGCATGTCACATTTCCTGAGCTTTAGCACAGAAATATTTATATTTCTTTTCCAACTTCTTTTTCACACTTCTCTCCTGCACCTGTTCAGACCTAGTTTCTCCTTCCTCTGTATTACAAAGACAATTCCGTGTGCCAAAGGAAATGCACTTGAGAAATCTTGGGTCCAAAAAGACACAACCACTAGAGTCCATCCTTTCCAAGAGCAGAACAGGGAGCATCCTCTGGGCTCTGAGGGGCTCCCCAGCTGCCCTGCTGGCAGCACTGCCAACTCCAACTCCAATGCCAGGATTTCCCAGTTGTCTGTCACGAGGCACTGAAGCAGCAGGGGACTCCTAGAAAGTGTTTAATAAACCTCCAGGTATGGGCAAAACAGCGTTGGACAGCACACGCCAGGGAAACTGCAACTTAAAAGGACTCCTGAGCAAGTACAAGGCTAAAAAAATCCAGAGGGAAGAGGAAATTCTTGTCTTTCATCTCCTACACAGATGAACTATCACTTCTACTGGGGAAAGTACTTGCAAAATCTTATGAAAGGAGAATAAGCTTCAAGTAGGCTATATATCTAAATAAAATCGTCTGCTTTCAGACTCTTCCCCCCAGATGTTAAAATTAAATAAAGACACTTTGCTACTGGAATCCAGTCTAGCTGTTGTATTTATCACTGAGACTGCCTAAAAAGCTACACTTAGGGCACACTGAACCCCAGTGTACCTACTGGTGACTTTTCCACATGAATTCACATGGTGATGCTACAATGATCAAATTTTAATTGATGTAAAAAAATTGATCAAATTTTAAGTGATGCAAATTCTGATTTACAGCTCTGGTACTGCTATGGAAAAGGGAAAACACAGCACCTTCACCCAGAGGGTGGCTCTGCACTCAAATAGGCACCCCAGGGGAGTGGTCACAGCACCAAGGGTTCAAGAAGAGTCTGGACAACACTCTCAGACACATGGTCTGATTTTTGGGGCCATCCTGTGCAGGGTGAGGAGTTGGAGCCAATGATCCTTTTGAGTCCCTTTCAGCTCAGGATATTCTATGATTCTGTACCTTGGACGCTTCAGAAATGCAGTTCATTCTGTATCTTAAAAATTTGCATTCTTGAGCCTAAGAACAGGCAATTATTCCCATTCATCAAAATTACAGGCCCTAGAAACTGCTGAACCTATTACATGTAACCCAAGGCCAACTGCTAGACATACAATTGAAAATAAGATTTAGATGTCTTTCAGCCTCTTGAAAGGATGTTTTAAAAAACCCCATAGGCTATTTTGATAAAATTCACCCCAGAACACCACTCAGAAATCAGTTTTATCAAAAACCTGAATGATAAGATTGGCTCCGATTCTTTTCTTGAAAAAACATCCATATCTAATTAAGTGTATAAATCAGACTGATGAAAAAGGAAATTTGTCTCCCAAAGATACAGCCTATGCTATCAGCTTTTACCCAGGAGTTAGCCATAAACTCTTTCATTTCACTTCACTCAGCTTTCTCAGTCTGTGGTTGTTGCTCAATTACCAAAATATCTTCACAACCTATTACAACCTCCTGTACTTAAGTCAATTCCTTCTTTTTTTCCAGGGCAAATGCAGATTCTCATATACACAAAAATCATCCAGACTCTTCCTGCCTTCACTTTTCACACATCAAAGCAGCTTCCTGTGCTGGGTTTTTGTGTGTTCTGGTTTTAGGCTCAGTCTCAGACTACAGGAAACCCCCTTACTGCTGGGTTTCACCTCCTGCACACAACAGCTAGAGGTGGCACGGATTATTCCATTTAGGGTTTACAACTCCAGCTGGAGTTTGTACCTCAAATAGTCCCAGTAGAACATGGGACAAGCAGATGTATTGATCACCAAAGCATTCACAGTAGGGCTGGGAAATCAGTGCTGGCCACATCAGTCCTTTCCTCTCAAGAAAAGGGCCGAAGGAAATCGTACCACTCATGGATTTGCCACTGGATTTGCACTTCCATTGTGGAAAGCCATCCTTGTCCTGTTTTGCTGGAATGCAGCCCTTCCAGGCTACCTTGCCTCACACCTGCACGTAGGTCGATTTACCCACTTTCATCCCAGACTCACGGCAAACCCCAAAATTCCAATAAATCAGCTTCTCCAGCTTAAGTTGCCTTTCGTGTTCTTTGCTTTAACTTGAGGAAAAAAATCCCATTAGAATGTTTTTAATGCCGGCCTGTGGAGACACAGCTTCCCCTTTGCTGCCTCCTTCTATCTGCACGGAGCAAACCTCACAGTCCACTTCCCCCACGTGCTGACCTTGGCATGCTCAAGTGGTGGCAGTGAAAGGAGAAATCTTTCCCTTCAGACATGTGAGAAGCTGCTGCACAAAGCATGAAAAAAGGCACTTGCTCTGTAACCGGTAGTGCTTGGGAGATAAGGGCACGGTCAGACAGAACCCATAGCAGTGAAGCTGATAACCCAGCTATCTGCTGCAGCTACCAGATAATGCCTGAATCCTGTCTTTCAGGCTCTCAGAGAAACACACAGGCTCTGCTCACCGAGTTTAACACGCTCCAGAAACCATTCATTCTTCTTTCTTTGCAGATTCCTGAATGCTCACCGAGCTTTGGGCAAGGATTTGGTTACTGTTAGGTTATCAGCGAGCACTCCACCCCTGGCCCGCTCTCAAGATGACTTTTGCATCTCTACAGCCCAGTAATCTTCAACAAGTTATATGAGGAATGAAGGTCCTCCTCCTCGAGGGCTGAAACCACCAAATTAATATTTCCACAACAGTGTCCCTGACTGAGATCATCACTGCCACACCTCAAAGAGTGTTCTTGGGTCCCTCACTACAAGAAGGACATTGAAGTGTCGGGAGTGTGTCCAGAGAAGGGAGCAGAGCTGGTGAAGGGTCAGGAGAACAAGACTTTTGAGGAACAGCTATGGGATATAGGGTTGTTTAGCCTGGATAAAAGGAGGCCTAGAGGGGACCTCGTCACTCGCTACTCATTCTCTACGTGAAACAAAGTTGTAGTGAATTGGAGGTTGGCCTCTCCTCCCTGGTAACAAAGGATAAGAGAAGAAGAAATGGCTTCTGGTTATACCAGGGAAGGTTTAGACTGGATATTAGAAATATATATCCTCTCACCCCCCAAGAAGGAACTCAGTCAGTCAACTGCAAAAATCATGAAGAAAAAGCCCTCAACCCATAGAAGAATGACCATTGTGCCCGTCGGGCCAGGGCTAAATTGTGACTTAAAGCAACACCCTATCAATGAGTCAAGGCAAAAAGCTCAGTGCAGAGAGATGCTGCACAAGTGTCTCAACAAGACTAACAGACATCTCCAGGCCTAATGCATTCCTCCTTCTTTCCCAAGATTATAGGAAATTTGCACTGAAGAAAAAGCACCCACACTCTACTCATGAGTTTCAGTAATGGATGTGATGCTCACTCCCACACTCTGCTTGAAGACAAACTAAAGGGGATGATTATCAGCTCAGCAATTTTTTAAGCATGATCCCTAGGACTTAAAACATTTCCTGCAGAACATCAAGGGAAAGTCTCCATATTCTCATGCAAATCTGTGGCCAGCTCACAGCTAAGTCTTTATGCTGAGGGTCACACATTCTTGGCCAAGCAGGAAGCAAAAGCCGTATCAGTGAAATGGGCTGAGACTTGCAAGTATCTCACCAGCAAAGGTGATGGCATTTTCCTGCCTTCCCTGAAGTTGTTCCAGCTCTCTGAGAATATTACCTCCCTTAAAATCACACACTGGCTTCAGCATCTACTGGCGCTGCACCTTCAGCCTCTGCTGCAGCCCAACACCACTGCTAATACCAGGGCTCCCAACCTGCCTCTGAAATGATGGGGAAAAAGAAATGGAAAAAAGGACTGTCTAGCTCACTCCTGCTATCAACAAGCTAAGCCATAGCAATGACAAGCAGCAGGAGGTCTGGTGAAAGGCTGCTGTGTGCAGAAAGCTGAAGAACAGAAATAGCATCATGGGAACCCAAGCTCAGGTTGTTTCAAAGGACACAGAAAGAGATTCACAGAGCCAACTTACGAGCATTTGCACATTTCAAGCCAAGGACATAATCACTTACTGGTGCAAGTCTCATCATTAACATAAACAAAGCCATACCCCATCCACACACATATGGAATGGTTTGTGTGTTTAAGATAATTTTTGGTTTCTCTTTCAGGGAATTCAGTCACAGCTGACACTATGGTAGAAGGTGACCTTATATAGCATCTGTGTTGCAATGTGTGAATGTGTTGCTAGGGTGAGCTAAGGATAGGAGCTAAACCTTGGCTCTACATTTTCTGGCTTTTTTCAGCTCACGTCAGCCCTTATTGTTATTTCCACATAGGGAGAGGAAGGTGTGATTAAGAGGAAGAATACTGTTGCTTTGCTTGGCTGTTCCTTGGCTGTTGGTGGATTTTGTTAAAAACCTTATCAGAATAAACCTCCTTCATGTAGTGGAAGTATTTGCATCTACAGAAAAAGTTACGCTGCAACTGAGCTGTTCCTCGATCCAACATTACACACAGCCTCCCTGCCAGCAAGGGCTTGATCCCTCTAACCTGCAGGAAAGGAAGACTGAAGTTGAATCTCTTTGAAAATAACCTTTAAAGTCAAGTTTCAAGTACTTATTGGGAAATAAAACAACCTAGCACACTCGGGCAGACAGATGATTCACTCCCAGCTCTTAGCACTACCTCATTTCACCTTTCCTGGAAATACAACCCACCCAAAAATTTTTCTTATTTCCCTACTCTTCCTAACACCCATTAAATTGCAGATGCCCGTGTCCCCCAATAAGAACTGTGAGATATATTATGAACAATTCTGAAGTCCACAGACTGTGCTTGTTATTTCTGGTAGACAACAGAAAAGGTTAGCAATTAATCGCTGTCTGCTATCTGCACTTAAAAAGTGGCAATTATTGATAAATGTGTTCCCTCTTCAAGCACGTTACTGAGAACTGGTGAGAAGCCTGGGCTACTACAAAACCTGAAAACATTAACTGGCCAAATAGTTTTTGAGGCCAGAACACAAATACCAGCCTCGCTAATTGAAACGATGACGTCATTGGACTGATTTATGAAAGGCACTGCTGATGTTTAGATTAGGAAAATTTACTTGAGATGGCCAAAGTAAACTCCATGGCCTTTGTTTTGGATAGTTCAGTTTATGGAGCTGTCATTTAAAAGAGCCATTAGAAATAAACAGATACGTGGTGACAGAACCTATGGAAGAGGCTGGGCTGGGGGGTGGTGGTGCTGGCGTTGTTTTATTTTTAAACCCACGTACAACTGGCCCAGCAGCGCTTCATCCAGGCTCCCACTCTTGTCCCCTCTCAGAAGTGAAAAGTTTCCAATACAGCCTTCTGCCCAAAATATCATTAATGATAGCAGCATATGTTGTTTACGATACAGGTCTACTCAGTGTTCCAACAACTAAAGAGTAGGGAATAATCTATATTCCCAAGAGAAACAGGCTGAAAATACTCTCCCTGAGTCACAAATATTTCCTAGGCCACAATGCAGGTAGTTTCCAAGGATTCTAACTGTGGATGAAACGATTTACAGTCAGAGCAGCGAATTAGAACATTTGAGATGCCTAGAATTATTGCTGGTTTTATGGACTCTAATTACAAGTAGTTTTCTTTTCTTAGCAATTCTGTTTTTTTACTATCTAATATATTTGACATTTACTGCCTTTTCCTGGCCGAAGACTAGAGCACAAGGATGTTTTAAGGCACCCTACCCCAAAACCTTGGGGCTTTCCTTGTGCAACAATGAAAGACATGTCCTCCTGTACAGACTGCAACGAGTTGCTTGTATACGAGCAGCCAAGTGCCATCCATTCCCAAAAGAAAGAGCAGAAACTCCTCCAAGGCCCTGTGATGCACAGTGAACTCTATTTATTTTTTTCTGCATTTACACAGGCTTTACCTGTTTAACCAGATGTGGGGAAAAGCTGCTGTCCAGCTGATTTGGGGCTGCTATAATCCACCGGTAAGAATGCCAGTGGATCCCAAATATTTATGGGCTCAGCTGTTCAACACACGGCAAAGGAGGGAGTGGGGGGAAATCAAAAAATGCCTGATTCCTCACACAAATTATGGGCTTCAGATAGAGTCACTGCTAAAGAGCATCTATAGGCACTTGGAACCATTATGTACAGTTTTGGGTGAGAGGGGAACAGAAGGATAAATATCCAGAAAAAGTCAGGACTAAACTAAGTAGTAAATGTCATAACTGCCTCGTAATGAGGGAAAGAATAAAAAGATATAAAGGAATAGGTAAGGCAGTTGAAGAGGGACACTTGTTTCAATCATTTCAAAGGACAGCAGGAAGAAATTATCTAAATGTTGATTTTGGAGCCAGAAGCTCTTGCATATGGTGGGAGCCAAGACCCCACCAGTCAATGGCCAGAGTAAAAATTAACTAGAAAGATTAACTAGGTGCCTGTTAAATATCAAATAATCAGATTTAACCTAGAATAGTCAATCAGGCATATCAAATTAATTTAAAGCCTCTGTCCTCCAGGTGCTGTCCTCCCTAAAGTATGAGGTAGCCCAAACGGTGTAACTTGCTGGCCACAAAAATATCAAATGTATTCTGAAATCATTAAAAAAAGTTGCCATTGTGAATTTTCAGAGACTTTCACCTGGTTTTGGTGGGTATTCTCTTCAGGGAAAAGGGAGAAGGGATATTTGTGTAAGGGAAAGTTCCCACCTTATTATAAATGCAGTAAAAAAAGCAAGCAGACCTCAAAATTCTCAGCTTTTTTCATAACCAGGAGTAGCATTCAAGTCAGCTCACAAGTAATTCCTGGGAATTTTAGATAAGTTAAGCATTAACTACTGAGGGGAAAAGAGACTTATCCAAAAAGAATTCTCGTGTTTTCTACCCATTGAAGCACAGTAGGACAGACTCTACCCTATAACCCATTAAAGTAACTTCAACTGGCTTCATGGTATACACTGAATTTTTAATCAATGTATCTATATTAATCTTTCAGTAAGCAGCTTTTCAAGGCCCAGTACAGTACAAGTAATTTCATACGTGCTACTTCAAATAGAAATTAAAGTGAAAAATTTTAAACAAAACCAGACAAAACGAGGCAAAAATTCCCTACAGCTTCCCAAAAGCACAGTGTAAGGGAGGGGAAAAAAAAAA
Source organism: Cyanoderma ruficeps (assembly GCA_008694505.1). Classification (NCBI taxonomy): domain Eukaryota; kingdom Metazoa; phylum Chordata; class Aves; order Passeriformes; family Timaliidae; genus Cyanoderma; species Cyanoderma ruficeps. The sequence continues at coordinate 277,584 of VZDJ01000426.1, forward strand.
AAAGGCCATTTCAAATACATAATCTTAACTAAAAAGCCACAAAAAGAAACATCAACATTGCCCCCCCAAAAAACTCCAACCAACCAACAAACCAAAAACACGAGCCCCAAAAAAGAGAACAAAACAAAAAATCCCAGTGACATCTCAGAATAAATAACAATAAACTCTCTGCTGATTCGTAGTGCACTCCCAGTGCTCCTGCTCCACTGTCTCCAAACTCCAAACACAGTGTGGATTTCCCTCCTCCACATGAATTTGAGAAACTGATAGAAATTTAAGACCTTTACCATTCTCTCCAGGACAACTAAAACTGTTTAAGAAGTTAAAACCCAGCTTTTTTTTTGCTTTCTGGAGGAGGAAGGGGAAATTATTTCAGCATCTTCATTCAAGGAAAACAGTGCAATGGTATGGTTTCATTTGCAATGCCGTTATCTCTATTATTTACTCAAAAAAAATAGATATTTAAAAACAGTACTCAAAATAACTGGCATCCAGAATTAAAGGAGTTGCTTATTGTGAAGAAATGGTAGCCATTTACATTAAAAAGTAGCCCCCCTCAACAAACTGCGCCTCCTGATATCTCACCTCAGTTTTGACATAAGCAGAGTACCAGCAACGTCTTCCTGATTTTTACATTTTTACGTCCTTAAGATGATGTTTTAAAACTCTAGTATTACCTGTAAAAGATTGAAATACCTTACCATAAAATCTTTTTGTAGACATTTAACAGTTTATGTCTACAGCAGAAAGACAGAACAGAAGGCCTTCTCCAAGCCTACTGAGCAAATCAGCAGAGCCGAGATTTAATTAAACTCTTACTCTCCTAATGCTTTGAATTTAGGAAACTCACTGTTAGAATGGGATAGTTTAAAAAAAAAAAAAGAAAGGTCTCCTTCAGACATGCACACTCACTCCCGTCAAAAAAAGTGCCAAACAGCATTCCATTAAACTTTCCAAAAAAACCTTTTGGAGTGAGAATATGGAAAAATTTCAGCTCTGAATGGCCTGCGAGTTCACAGCTCCTGTTTTCACATACTTCTAACAATAAAACTTCATTACATAACTGCAGTGTTGCTCTTGCCATAGGAAATCTTTCAGATGACTTCCACGTTGCATGTGGCAGGTCGTGCCCTCGCTGGAGCAGGCAGAGGCAGCTCCAGCAAAGCTGTGCCTCAGCTGACAGCAAATGATAATCGACTTCCATGTCCCTCAAAAGCTTTCACAGCAACATCACAGAAAACACTGCAGTTGTGCCTGCTCCACTCTGACAAACTTGAGCTATTTCACAAGATTTTTTCCTCAGTTTAGCAAAGAAAAAAAAAATAATCTTTCTACTTGGTTGACTACAACCAATACACTAAATCACAAAGCAGTTGGTGTCAATGGACACTGGTACAGCTGCACCCATTTAAAAGAACAGCTGCTCAAGAAATAAAAGCACATTCTTTTCATCCAGCCACAAAACTTTCAGAAACATGAGTGACAAATCTGCCTAAGTGAATATTTATTAGCAACACTAAGGGCCCCTCCTTAGATCCCCAGTGTTTTGTTCCAGGCCCAAATCTTCTCTCAGCATAAAATTACTCATTTTTTTTTTGCGACTGTCCTGGCTTCCATGAGAAGATGCTTTTGCCAAACATTAATAATAATTATTTGTCTTCAGATTCATCACATACTCAGTGTCACCCACACACGTGAGGGTGCTCTTGTAAGACCCCCTCAACATCAGTTGCTCTTTATAGCTGTTCCTATGCCCACATGGAGCCCCCCCAGTAAGACCCAGCTTTACTGCAGGCATCTGGGTTTGTGGCAAAGGAGGAGGTTTTACTTTTTTCCCATGGCCTCTGTGTCATATCCTGTTTCTCAGGGTCCTCCCATTCCCCTAAACATGACTTATCTCTCCAGCACTTCTCTTTCTCAGACTCCAGGCTGACTATCCTGCTGACAGGGAAGCAGCATGGATGCCAGCTTTGCATGTAATTACAGAAAGACTTCAAACCATGCTCCACTGTTTCCTGGCCTTTGGTGATTCTAAGAAACAAAAACTTCAGAATTCGAGGTTTCTGAAATGCTTTGGAATGCAAGATAGGAGCATTACGCAGAAGGACTGTTTATATTTATTTGGTTTATCAAAGAATTTAGTTCAAATAAACCTTGTAAGTGATAGAAGTAAGAAAGTATTTGTTTGCAAGACTACACTCTAAAATGACTAAAATGTGTTACCAGATTAAAAAGTTGCAGATGCACAAGCAGAAGCCAAGACCAAATTCTGCTGCCCTTAATCAGGCAAGATGACCCTAAAGGTATTGGATGTCTAAGACCGTTAACAGGAGGAGGGAACTGTATCTTTAACATATGATAACATATGGATTTTTGGTGTATGGAAACAATAAAATACTCACCCCCTATAGAGCTACTTACATCTGGGTCTGAGAACAGATGCTACAGCAGTAGCAGAGGTAGGGTGAGATCTGGTGGGTTTGGTTTGTTCATTTTGGTGGCTTCTTTCCTCCCCTGGAAACAATCCAGGGACAGCATGTGGAAAATAGAATACAACAAAAAAGGAGGAGTGCTCCTGAGAAAAATATTCTCAACAGATCTATGCATGGGTCAGGAAATGGACAACTGACCCCTGCTCAGGAAACATTGTATTAATGAAAAGCTTTTTGGTTTTACAATCAACATCATTGCAGAAGGGTGGAGGAAGGCAACAGCTTATCATATCTACTGCATTATTTCTCAGCTTTACACAAGAGATTTAAAAAACTGCTATGGAAATGCTGGCCTTTAATGTGCAAAAACCTTCTAAGGAGGATCACAGAGCAGGGGTGAGTATCTGTTAAGAAGTTCCATCTGTTGAAGCCAGGGGTTCAAGCAGCTTCCTCTGTGCAACCTGAAGCCTTTTCCAAACACACACTTTGCTCTGCTAGCCAAAAAAGAAATACAAGATGTGCTCACATTTGGCCCCAAATGAAAGCCTAGAAATTATTATGGGTTCTACTGAATATCAGTAAAAACAATCTTCTTCTTTCTTAATAATCCTCCCCCCAAACACCTCTAAGGAAAAAAGGCTAGGACAAAAAATTGCCTCAGTGCTTACCCAGAAACACACAGATATAAATTCTCTATAAGCCTGCAAAAATTAGATGATCAAGTAGAACAGGGGAAAGCAAAAGCATCACTTAGTAGTGAAGTCCCAGAAGGGAGAAGATAAGCAGGGGAGGGGAGCACAAGTGACCAAAATCAGGGCTCAGTGCCAGTTGTGAGGTCAATTCTGTTCTCAAGTACGTAGACACACATCATTCCTTTATAAAATGGACTACTGCATTTACACAGCAGAGCAGCAGTAGCCAGCTTTAAGAGATTCACTCATAAATTTGGCAGAATACACACACAAATTCGATGTTATACAGAGCCCTTGCCGGACTCAAGGATGAAGGGAAAAAACAACTTGTTTTCAGCTACATCTGAACTGCTCAGACAGCACAGAGAATAATGGTTCCATATTTTCCTATTCTGAGCTGACAGAAGAAGGTGTTGGCTAGAAATGTAAGGTTCACTTTACTGAGCTCTGTTCAAATATTCCCCTCATTTAGACCACAGACCTCAGAAATGGGTCTCATTTTTCTTTCCCACCTTTTTGAAAACCTAAGGCAGTAATTCATGCGAATGTAAGAACTAGTTAAATTTTCAAGTATCTTCATACCAGAAGAGGTTTCTAAACTGCTTCTCCAACAGACATAACTATCCACTTTTTGAAGCAAACCACTCCCACCGTGTTCCAGACACAGAGGAAGGAGCTGAACCCACATTTTTTTAGATAGGATGATCTGATGCAGTGCAGGTGTTGCCCCAAGCAACACCTGTCTCTAGCCCACACAAGTCCTTTTTCATCCTTAAGATTGCCATGGCTACTTCCCCAAACTCTTTGGGGTCTCTTTCAAACACACACAGATCCACAGACCCACTCCAAACTCATTTGCTATATTTGCTATTTAAATGAACTCCATTTCCCTAATGCAAACCCCACCATTTACAACTGAAGTGCTGAGAACAGAGACAGGATAGATGAGCAGCATGTATATTCAGAAACAACTGGTTATCTAATTTCATTCTTCAAAAGAAGAACCTACTTCCAGGCAAAACAAAGCAATTAAGAACTAAATGGAAAAATGTATAATGCATTCAACTTCATCTTAATGTTTGAGTCAGTAAACAGACACAAACTATTACTGTCACTGGCCTATATATGAAACTTTTTGTCTTCTGTCTAACAGCTCTAGGATAAAATCATCCAAGGTAATCCCACATTTTAAAAAATACTTTTCTACACCACAGTTCCACTTAGGTAGAACTGGGATCAGTCATGCCTAGCAATATAAAAAGCCTGTGGACCCTTATCATCACCCCACTTTATCTTCCCCATGCTTATAAGCAGTGGTAGTAACACCCCGATGGTTTGAAATTCCCAGTTCCAATAACGCTGAATCAACAACACGCTTGGACCAGTCCATAAGTCATTTGGAAACTCCCAGGGAAGACTTTCAAGCTCTCTCTGTGACATCCACAGGGGTTGTGGCTGTTGCTTAAATTCAGCCTTCAAGGCTTTGGCACTGCGGGGACTTTGGTGGAGCCTGGCACGGCGTCACTCCTGCTGCAAGCGGCTGCCAGGGAGAGAACTCTCCCTGTCTGGAGAGAGGCACACAGCCAGAACCTGCACCAGCCCATTCATGCATCCCAACAACAACCCAGCCAGCTGCCATGATTTTTTTTTGTGTGTGTCACTTTACAGCAGGACTGGCCTCTTAATGGGTTTACCAAAATAAAAGCAAGAAGCTGTTAGTCACGTTTAAGACCACCAGTGTTCCCATTGGAGACCGTGTTCTCCGCTATTCCTGCTGTTTGACATGCTTTCCCTTTGCCCTGAGACATTCTTTCCATTGAATTTTCAACAGAATGAACATAAAACAGACCTTAAAAAAAAAGGCCATTACTCTGAAATAATAAGAAACAGACAAAGCCATAGCAATTTCTCCTGGCATAAGACAAATTAGTGGAATTTAACACATAGTCTTGATGAGTACCTCCCACCAAAGGATCAACCATAGACAGATGGAAAGATTAGGAGTAGCCATTGCCAAATAAAAATTCTTATTGAAGCTAAGAATAATCCAGAGTCAAGGAAAGCTCCAAGCAAAGACTAAGAGCATTGCAATGCTAGCAGAGTTCCATGGTTTTTCACTAAGTCAGGAATTAGAAACTTGTTTGGTTTATGAAGAGGAATGCATAACACTCTTGACCATGACAGGGAAGAATTGGAACAGATCACACCATATGTCCTTTCCAGACCTAAGATTTTTAAGATGACTGGATACTGAAAGCAAGATGATCCAGATGGCTATTTGTTAGCCTGTTATCCTGCCCTTGTGATTCCCTCTCCCTTTCCCAATCAAGTGTACTTTCTCTCAGCTTCCAAAGCACTTTCAATCTCAAATGAAACATGGTCTCAGGAAACAGTACATTATTTCAGAGTGCTAAGTTTGATGTAAATTGTAGTTGAAACAGGATAACATTTTAAGTGATCAATTAATCTGGTCTGCATTCTGAAATGCCCAATTATATGGTTAACATAAGCATGCTGAGAGCTTGAAAGCTGAGCTAAATGACTAATGAAATTCTCTGCTTTGTGGTTCAGTAAAAATGAAGAAGGGAAGTGGGGGGGAGCAGAAATCATCTTAGGCCAAGGAACAGCAAAATTTCAAAGTAACCCCAAGAGCAGGTTCTTCTCAAAATAAAGATTTTTTTCATTTTTGGCTAGCTAGTATTTCTGTTAATCTTTGAAAAGTAAAACATAATTTAACATTTAAGTGCAAGTGACAAATTCTGTATTGAAATAAGGTTTGACAAATTCTCTACCTAGCTCATTTGGTATTTCTAGAGTTCATCCCATTGTCACCTTTAATCCCTTGGCTGAAAATACTCAAATCGTGTTAGTCCTCTTCATCTTCTTAAATATTTGTGATGGGGTGACAGAAAGGACATAACCATACTTTTCTTTGCACAGGTCAGCAAATGCTACTAAGACGTCACTGAAGCCTTAAAAAGACTTCACACCCAGATGATTCCCACACAGCTGCTGATGCCAACATACAAAACCCAGGGGAACATGAAAAAACACCTTATCTTGAGTTCCAAAACGACTTCTCTCAAAAGTGCTGCACAGTGAAACTGAAAAAAACCCAAATGAATCTCTAATTAAAATATTTTATAAGCATAGACTAACTGAGGTTGGAAGGGACCTTTGGAGTTCATCTGGCCCAACTCCACCCAAAGCACAGCCAATTTAGTAACTTCATATTTCACATATTTTTTCAGAGACAACAAGAATAAGCACAACCACAATGATTCAGAAAGGGATATCAAAAGTCTTTGTGACTTAGATAAAAAGAGAGTGTGCAACACCGAAGAAAAGGAATAAAATGCAAGCCCCCACAAGTGCTTTCTAGGTTACCTGCTGTTGATTTAACACTCTCCCCTAACAAAACACATTTAAGTCTAAGAGGAAGTGTGATATGAAACCTAGACAGGAATGAGATGGTGGCAGATGAATGAAGGTGCCACAACATTACTCTTTTCTCTTAATGTTTATTTTTTTCTTTCCACTGGTGTCCAAAATGCAGACACTTCACACCATTCTTTGGCAACTGATAAATTAAACCAAAAAAGGGAATGTTTTTAAATGCCAAGTGTCTCCATGGAGACTCGGCATTTGAATATCATTAAACAGATGATATAGTATCATCTAATATCCAAAGTCTCCTGGACTTTCTGGAAGTCACAGTTCTGGCATGGGCCAAGTCCCTGAACAGTTCATTGCTGTTTCAGTTCAGTGTCCCTCACCCAGCTGTCATCAGATGTCTAAAAGGCTGCTCCAAGAGCTCCCTGACAAGCAGATATGGTACTCCAAAGTCCTGGGGAAGGTCTCTTCCTAAGCCCTAGCATTTGGATGTAGTTCTCAAGAATGATGTATCATACACTCCTTTCTGATACTTTTGCTTCTCTCTCTCTTAAAAAAAAAAACCCAGCAAACAAAAAAAACCTCCTCCAAAACCCTAACAAATCCTAAACATTATTTTTTCTTGTAAAACCCAGACCATCATCACTGAGAGAGGCCAAGATGCTCACACAAAACATGATAAATTCATCTGTACATTTTAATCCCAGCAAAGGTACAAACAGGCTGAGATCTGAGATGCACAAGCCTGGACTTTTGTCAGGGCACCCTCGAGGAAATTACAGTCCTCCTGTGTGTGACCTTTCACAGGAATCTCAAGTGCAATCCTTTCATACAAGTTCAGCTGACTCAGCAGGAGGATAAGGTTAAGTCATACAGCCGAGACTGTTCCATGATCAGGAGAGAGTGACAGGAAACTTCTGAAGGTAATTCACACTGGTGTAAAACAAGGAGAGAACTGAGAGGAAAAGGAAGTAGAGGAGGGTAATGAAAGGTTTCTGAATAGGATTTAGGGAAATAGCACAACACCTTATTTTCCTTGAAGCCCTCCTAAGCCCTTTAAAAGCATTACAATTAAAACACGCATATTTTGAAGGAACCCTGAGAACAAAGATAATACAGCCCTTGGGAAATGGCAAGGCTAGAGCTCAAGAAGTGTTTTTTCTGAAAAATTCTGTCTGCCAGATGAGAGATACACATATATTTGATCAAAAACAAACAAACAATACTCACTGTGTAGTTTCCCATTCTGTACAGAATTGTTCATGATGTTGTACAGTATTGTTAAACACTTATTCCAAGTGTAATTAATTTTAGATACTGGAGGGAAAAAACCTACTGTTTTTGAACATGAATGGCAGCAGGGTGCACTTAACACTATTTCTCCTTTTCAAACATATCTTTACACTTGACTTAAAAATGTAGAATGGGAGCATAATACCCCATTCATTGCTGACAGCACTATGAATGAAAGGCTCTCTGAACATCTGTTCAATGATATTTAATGCACGGTCTAATGAGCATTGGCATTTCCCGCTCACAGATTTGTAGGAATTATATATGGGCTACGATTCTGTTGACAGATCCTTGCTCCTCTGGAAAGGCTCTGCCCAGTCCTAGAGGCTTTAGTTTAATTCCTTACGGACATCACCATATGCTTGCAACTCTGGCTAGTTACACTGAGCCAGGTCTGATCATGGCATTGGACACACATTGTCTAAATACCATAGTGCATCAAAAGCCACTTCCCAAATTAGCTGTTGCTAGGAGAGAAGGGAATGACAGAGAAATACAAGAAGCAGAAACACTGTTTGGTTTTGGGGGTTTTTTGTTTTCTTTTTTTTCATAGAGCTGGCGTTTATGAGGCATTATCATAAAGTTTACATAGTCGTGTGCACAGTCTCTTCCCACCCTTCAACTCATAGAAGAGTTAAAGCAGGAATCACAGAAAACAGCAAGGAAGTTCAGAAACCCCTTTCCTTGTTATACAATAATAATGCTTTTTTGCATAAAAAACAAACACCTTTTTTTTTTTACAGTTCTCGACTTGGAAATGCAAAGCACGTAAGTTAATTTTGATTTGCACATGAAAACACACTCCATCCCTATTTCCCTATTTAATCTTTTAAAATCCAGTAGGGAAAGTTATTTTACTTCGGGGTAGTAGAAGCACAAGCAACAGAGAAAACTTTTCAAGGCTTAACCCTTGCATTTGAATATTCATGGGACGAAAAGATCTGAAATTTATGCAATATTAGTCACACTGAAGAGGTCCAACATAATGACAATGCAAGAGCTAACACAACATCTGCGTGGAAAGAAACCTGACCCAGCATAAGTAATATCTTTCTTGGTTTGTAAAGCTCCCTATGGACTTCATCCAACATACTTTGTGGATCTGCTCTCTCTCTACTCCCCGGCTGCAAACTTGCACTCATCTCAAGCTGGCTGCCTTCTCAGCTCTCTCTGCATAACCTCAGTGCTCTGGCTGCTCGAGCCAACTCCTCTGCAGCTCTTGCTGTCTGGAGTAATCTCCCTGTGCATTTACACCTGCACAGCTTCTCCCTTCCCTCATCCTTCTCCACTTCATGAATGGCATTACACAGCCTTAGCAGTGCTGAAAAACAATTAATTTGAACCAAGAAAAACAGAAAAACCCTGGTGAAAATAAAGCCATTGGAAACAATGTGGTATTATCCAGCATACATGATGACGGAACAGGAAAAACAGCAGGATGAAAGCAGGAGTGCATGCAACTTTCAGGATGAGGAAAAGCTGAGAAATGAGCCAAAGTCCTTACCAGGCACAGAGGCTGCTGCACTAATCCACATTGTTCACAGCTTGTTATCCTGCTTGGCCCTTTTCTCTTCCAGAAAAGACCCTCAGAAACTTTCACTGGATAAACACACCATTTAAATATCAGAAAACCCTTCTTTGTACTTAATACAAGTGATTTTGGGGTGGTGGCTGGCTGCTTAAACAGCCCATGTATGAAAGCCATCCTGCTCCTTGCCCCGATTCCCAAATGATTTATGACTGTCACCTGATACCTCTGCCACCCGTACTTGCTGCTCCTTTGTTAGAACCCTGGAAGCAGAAAATTTCAGGCTTTCTGTGTTAAAAGGTGCTAACCTTCAAGCAAACGCCACATTTGACTCAAAGTCTTAAAACAAGCTCCCAAAATTGAGTGATAGCACAAAGGTTGTGGGTGTGCAGTTTGAATAGCATTGTGTGATCTCACAGGGTAAAACCCCTTAAATTTAAGATTTTAGTACACAGTAATACATGTAAGTCAAGATAGAGGATTTTAGGTGTTGTCTAAGTCCTTCACCTTCTTTTTCCTAAGTTTGGGCAGTTTTCTGTAATTGGGTATAAAAAGGTCCACATTTCAGGCCTAGGGTAGTCATTATTAGGTCAAAAGTATAATAATATAGGCGTCACCTCGTTATGGGGTAATTATCTCTTAAATAACCTTAGAATGAGTTAAAAGGACTCCATTTTACCTTGGTTTTCTAGCTTGCTAGTTGGAGCTCACAGCTCCTGAGTCTGTAAATAGATAAGAAATAACAAACATCCAAGTCCAAACTCAAAACCTACATTTCCCATGTATTAATCCCAACCTTGGCAAAGAAAAAAATAAGCCACAAGCTTCACACCTCTTCACTAAGTGCAGATAAATTATTGAGCACCACATGGGCAATGGGGAGCAACCTGCCTTCCTATGGGAGATAACCCTGGAGAACCTGAAATAATGCTCTGAAATACAGTGATCTGACAGTGGGGAAGAACAAGCTGTAAAAGTGAGGGGCATACAGACAACTCAGCAAAGACCTGAGGAACCCAGCTGAGATACCAGATGCTGTACATGTACTGATCTTGAACACAACAAACAGAAAAGGAATGGAATATGTTGATTAAGGTCCCCTCACCTCTGGCTACTTGGAACAGATCTGTATTTCCCTGCTGCCAATATGCTTTTCACTAGACAGCATTACAGGTCAATAAAAACGTGCCTTCCAGAAAATGTCTAGATTGTGAAATACTTTAGACAGCCAACCTTGGTAAGAACAATAGATTCTTACAAATTAGGTTTGAATTCACAAAACTCACACCAATGAATTGAATTGTAGCCTTTGGTTTACCCCAAGCCACCAGGTATGGAAAGTATGGCAGAAACTTTAAATATTTGGTCCCTGGGGTCAGCACATTTTGCAAGCAGCAGACATTTCCATAAACCTGTTCACCCCTTGAGACAAAGGGTCCCTTATGGCATGTAGGAAGCCTTTCCAATCTGCATTTTTTTCTCTTAAATTAAATTTTAAAAGAACTCACAAAATGAAAGGAAGTGATACAGCAGTCTTTTCCCATTAACCTTGGTGGTGATCAGGACACATTAAAAGATGTTTTGCTTCACAGAGGTTGAGCAACGGGATGCCTTACAAGGACAGGGAAAATATCAAGTCATTCATACCTAAAAGGCCAAAATAAATTCCACAGTTGCAGCAGTAAAATTTAAGAAATTGAAAAATACAAACATTTGCTGAATACTTCAAACAAAGGAAATGGAAAAAAAAGTCAAATTAAAATATACTCTGGAAAGCAAATGGTAAAAACAATCCAAATACTAGATGGAACATTCTAATATTATTCAGCCTATTCCAAATTGCTACCACTATATTTAAAGATGTTTTTTAGAGAATCTACAACTTCACATTGATTCTCCTCTACAAAAAATTTGTGTCTTGCTCGTGTCAAGACTCAAAGTTTCAGACGAAAGAGAGAGAAGTGGGTTTTTTTAAAAAAGAAAAACACAAAAGAAACACTCCCACACCACTTCTAACATGAACAGCAGAGAGATTCAGCATTCACTTAAAGGCTTTACCTTCAACCATCTGTAACTTAACTGTTACTATCCTTTAGTCATATATCACTTATTGCCACATGCTGTGGGGAGTAGGGGAGAAGGGCTGGGGGAAAGGCACTTAATGACAGTAAGCAGAGTACTTGCTAATTTAAATAACTCCCAGCAATGTTCTTATCTACTGAACAAACATTCCAGTGTTTTAACCAAGCCAAGCAGACAGAGATCAAATGAGCATGTATATGGCAATTTATAAGGGACTCTCAGCAGCGCAAGATGCACTTTTGTTCCTGAGGCCAAGCTAGCCTTTGAGCCACTTTTCCCCCCTTTAAGTTAGAACACAAGGGGAAAAACATTCTGGAGAGTAAGTTGCATGAAGGTGCCTTAACCTGCTTTGTTACTTCCTCTATAATTAAATGTTTTTAGCATCCAGCTGCGTAGATAAATCACTAGTAAAACTCGTTTTGTTTTTTTTGGGGGTTTTCTTTTTCCTTAATCAGCTGCTAGAGAAGTAGAGTATAGAGTAGCAGACATTTCAAAGACTTATGCAGAATTACCAACAACTGCTCAAAAGAAAGAGCTAAGAGCACAGAAATCAGTGTCTATGTGCATTGCTTTGGCAGGAAGCTGGAGACCAGACTGAGCTGCAGGGGTGTCCCTGACACAGATCTGCACAACCACAAACCTCACAACGCCTTTGAACACAAATCATCAGGCTTTTGTAGGAAGAGGAGTCACACTGATTTGTTTGCTCAGCATTTGTCACTGCTCTGCATCCAGTGCTAGAATTACACATGAGTGCAAAAGGCAAGGCTCAGATGGGTCATCGAACATTATTCCTGATATTATTCCTATTGATTTAAGAGAAATCGTTTTATCTCCAGAGAGCACAGAAGGAATAACGCATCCTTGGTCACAGCCTCCCACAACAGCTGGAGTCACAAATCAAACTGAGTCAACCAGCAATGCACTACTGATTGATAAATGTAGGTGAGGGCATCTTAAACCAAATATTTCTCCATGTTACGAAAACCAAATTACCAGACATTCTGAGATATGAGCAGAGAGCTGAAGGTGCAAAGAGGTCGCACCAAGATCGCAGTCATGCAAAAGTGGAGCGCTGCTTTTAAATCACTGAATAAGGAAATGTCAGAATAAGTCTACTCATAAAACAGGGGTGTATTTTGCTTATAACCTTCCAAGTGATCTGTTCTTCATAATGTAGAGGAATGGAAGAATTTCCCCCTGCAGAAGAATCTGTGAACATACTTCAGAAATTGACTTCAGCAAGAAACCAGGGTAGGATAAACAGGTTCTTCCTTGCATTATTTGATAACATAGTTCTTTCCCCTTCAAAGCAGCAAATACGGTTTTCCAAAACTGCTCTATTCCATCACAAAACTGTTCTAGAACACTGCACTTCTTAGATATATGTCTGCTCTCCCACATCAGCATAACAATTTCAGTTGAAAGCAGTGTAGACAACCTTCACCAAAATTATGCCTTACAGTTGTCTTTAACTTATCACCAATCATATAAATAACTGAGGCTTCTATTTCAAAACAGATTTTAAATACTTCAATGAGTCAATCAAAAATGTATAGGAAAATGTTCACTATATATAGACCAATTTAAAACCCACAGCTCTACACAAATTTCACTGTGAATACTTAAAAAACATCAAAATGCAGTAGAACCAGTTTTCTGTACACATCCAAAGAAGAGGATAAAAAGGAGCCCAAAAAATTACAGAATTACCTGGGAAACGGAGACTGGCGACTCATGAAGACAATTCATGTTTAGGTTTAAAATCTGGAATCAAGAATAAGGACCCAAACTCCTTGCATTAAAGTTTAGGATTGCATAAATTTTCAGGAGGGGGAACAGACCCCAGCCACAAACAAAACACACATGGATGCTGCACAGTTTCTTCTGAGTCTGTAAACTGAGGTTAATACCCAAAAGAGCTGTTAAATATTCATTCTCTTCAGTGCTGACTCTCATTTTGTACTGGCCCTTGATTTAAATTCATCTGTCCTTTTTTTAACCTCCTAGACTCATGTGTTCATATATTCCCCACTCTCAAGAACTCAAGAGAAAAATCAAGCATAAATGTAATTATGAAAATCCCCCAGAGCTGCACATGAACCCTCTTTTCATGCAAGAGACACAAATGATTATCCTTTAAAGTCTGAAACCAAAAAGATTGTTTCACTCCCATTCCTCGTAAGTATTCAGAAGTCTAAAATTAGCACTATTTAAAAAATAGTTTAAAAAATTTTAGGCAGAAGAAAATTCCCACTTTAAACCTTCTGACGTAGAAACTTTACACACATCATTCTTATAATGCCTTCTGCCATTTGACTAAAACACTTGACTTACTTCTCAGCCGCTTTAACCCTCCATCTCTCAGTCACCATCATTAAAAGACAGGTTGGTATGAGGCAAAGAGGATAATGGATTATATACCTTGATAGCACTCCTGCAGTGTAAAGGACAAATCAGCAACCAGGCAAGATATGGAAGTAAAGCTTGGAGATAACTCTGGGCAGGAAAAATTTCAGACATTTTCAGAAATATTTTCAGATCGTTTCAGAAAATTGCATCTTGCTGGTGGAAGAGGCACTAGGAAAAGGGTAGAAACGTCTCTTGGTAGAAAAAGAGAAATGAAGCAGAGCTTTTTTGGGTAAGGAAAAGACAACACATGACAACTTCAGGGAGTTCAGAAGGTTCTAGACTCTCACATGCAAAGCAGGCGTTTATGGTGGGCAAGATTTACCTGTGGGGACTAAAGAGAAAGCCACAAAAATGATGGCTGTTCTCAGTATTTTGATGCTGAAGGTACAGATAGAACTAAACATGAAGAGTTAGAAAGCTCCTGGGAAGACACCTGGAGCAAGAACAAAACTCCTTAAGGTATCAGGTCCTTGAGACAAAAATCTAACACAGACACCTGAGGCATCCTAAGAACAAGCCCTTTGTGTAAAGCCCAGTAAGGTCTATAGAGCTACCTAGAAACACTTTATCATTCCTGGGAATCTCATCCTGAACATCTTGCTAGACTGCTGCCAAACCAAAGCACCAAAGCCTTGCTAGGGCTGAAACAAACCTGATTTCCCCCAGCTGTGTTCTGCAAAAATTAAGAGTGAAGAGACACAAACTTTCTCCTTAAAATCTTGAGCAAAAAGAAGCAGTCGTTAGTTTCTGGTGTAGTATTGATGCCTCTCTCTCCTCATTCTCCCTCTCCATTCTGTACCCAAGAGGCTTTTTAAGTATTTTTCTCCATGAAAATAAAAGAACTGTGCTGTTATAAGGCAGATGGGATGAAAAAGGAAGTAAAGACTTTGCTGTTTTTGTAAAGGTAACTCATTCCACGAAAACAAGTGCAAACATTAAGCTGAGCTGTAAGCTTGCAAAGCTGATAACCATAATAACACTGAACCCTCCCTCAGCCCTGAGACACAGGAAACATGGTCCCTCCAGGGGACAGAATGATCCAGCCCCAGCCAAATCAAACTTACACCAGCCAAAGGCTCCCGATTTATAGTCTAAATTACATGTAAAGATTTTACATCTGTATAATAATAAATAACGTGAACTCCCAGGGTCAGAGCAGAAGCTGAAACACTTAATTTTAGAGTCCCAGTGACAAGATAACTTTATTTCCCCCGCTACCTCAACACACACCTAGTTTTGATTGTTTCTATGTATGTTCTTTTCTAAACTAGACTCTTCTAGAACTTGGTTCATCAAATATGGGAAGTGCCACGAAGGAGAGGAAAGTGAGGAAGGGGTCACTTACCTCAGTTCTCTAGAGAAGGAAGTGTACAGAACCTAAATAAACTGCCTGCTCACTGCAAATGGCTTTGAAAAGATCTGCAAATGC
This sequence comes from Cyanoderma ruficeps, assembly GCA_008694505.1. Lineage (NCBI taxonomy): Eukaryota > Metazoa > Chordata > Aves > Passeriformes > Timaliidae > Cyanoderma > Cyanoderma ruficeps. The sequence continues at coordinate 292,845 of VZDJ01000426.1, forward strand.
AATATAATTTCTGTAGCAACCTTTCAGATCACCACCTTAGCTTTGGACCTGACTTGGAACCTCCTCCTAAAATTCCAATCAATTAAATTAATTCCTGATTTCTGGGAGGAGAACTGAAGCTTATTTGCTTTTATGGAGTAGGATTCATTTTGTCTTTGTTTTCACTAAGCTAAATATGTGCATCAGTGGCTTGTAACTGTGGTTTCCAAATTTCATTCCTCTACCTTACAATGTGAGATGGATCACTTTGTGTATGTAGCACTTCACTCTGATGAACAACTCAGTTGGCATCAGCCTATTCAGCAAAGGCACCCCTAACTAAGGCCAACACACCACAATACCAGTTCTCATGAAAACCTGAACCAAAAATGAGAGCTTACTGAGTGGCCCTGATTAGGGGAAAGAAAAAGAAAAAAAGAAAGGGAAGGGAAGGGAAGGGAGCAACAACTCATCCTTCATATCATTCCCCCACAGAACAGGCGATTTTCAGAGAAATTTGTTTACAAACAGCTACAAGGACAGAAAAAACAAGCCCACCCTGGCCCTCTGACATCCAGGTTGCTGTCTGCTAAGAAGAGAGTGCAGTTTTCAAAGGCTGCATTGCATAACAGCACAGGGCTCAGCACTGGACATAAGGGTGGGACTGGGAGCTCACAGGGAGTATTTGGACATAATTTGAGAAAACAAATTTTCAAACGGGCCTTTTAAAGAGGCCTCCAAACTTTATCAGCCCCTGGAGCAGCCGTTGTTTTATCCAGCCTAAACCAGAACAACTTACTGATTGCACTTTATTTTATTCTTTTTTCCTGGGAAGCGAGCAGATCAGTCTGGCACACTGATTCATGGTGTTACTACACTGGCTTTCCTCAGCTGGAACATTCCTTCTGCATCCCATAAAGGCCTATTAAAATAAGCAAGTCACGAGAACCATCTGTGCTCTGCAGAGAGGAGGGAATGGGAAGCTGCAGTGGGTTTCCTTCTTGCTGCACTGTGTTGGCCCCTTCCTTCTTGTGAGACCAGCCTGTGTTATGCTGAGATCTACATCCAAACTACAGCATTTTGTCTGTTTAGTTAAACTTTCAGGTGCAAAGGAAGAAGAACTAGACCTGGGGCCACATGGGACAAAAGGCAGCATAAGAGTATGCTGGGAGAAAGGAACAGCATCCTTCTCTTCCCAACAACACCTTCATCAGTTGGGTTTTTTATTTCACATTATCTTCTTCCACTTGAGCTGCCATCCTTCCTTTAGGCTAAAAGCTACTGTATGCTAATGAATGTACATATATATTAAAAAATAACTTTGCCGCTAGTCCTTGTAAGAGGAAAGTTGCATTTTCCATGAAAATTCACTCCTTACAAGAGGGCCTGCTTTTCATTTTTTGTTAAAATAACGTTGCACTGAATTTTCACTCGCACCAGCAGAATATTTGTCTGCCCTCTGAGCAAAGTGATTTACTCCTTCACTAGCATTAAAGCAGGGGAAGAGTAGGATGCAATTAAGCAATTAAACACACAATGAGGTGATGTGCTATACACCCTGACATGAAAGTGAGTGAAAATGGAAAAGAATAGGCACTTATAAAAGTATCTTTTAAGAGCAGTATGTTTTTGCTTTGAGATAGGCATCTAATCCTCTGTGCCTCATCAGGAGGAAACACTACTTGTCATCAAAGGAAGTTATTGTTTCCAGTTAATTAATGACTGTAACATGCCTTGGGATCTTGGAACGTAACATAGCATTGCTCTTACACGACACTGAGGTCTTCTCAATCTGTTAAATATTTCTATTAATGTGGATAACCCAAGTGTGTTGTGATGTTTACTTTGAGCATATTCTCTCTAAGCCATTTCACAATCTTCCTCCAATCCTGCAAACATGGTTTGCAAAAATCTGCAAAAAAAAAAAAGCCATAAAAATATCAACCCTTATTGATCCTCAAATAAAAGATCTACATTCTACAGATATTTTTTATGTTTTTACATTGCCTCCTTACTGCAAACAGTTCCTGACTTAATGGAGCAACATGCTGCACATGAGTGTAATAGTCTTTATAAATTTGGGACATGAAGAGGTCCCAGCCATTAGGACCAACAGGATTAACTCCTTTCTGTATTAAAAGACACATTTTTACTTAAGACCAAACAACACGACAGAAGATGCCATTTTTTCTGGTAGGAATGTGGAAATCACAGGGGAATAGTACAAATTATATGCTGCAATTCTTTCCTAACAGACATACAGACTGACAAATCAACCTCTAAAATTTCATGTTTTCTTTGACAATCATCCTTTTCTACCTCAGGGTTCATAAATGGGTTTTATAACCTCTCTTTTAAGAACAAAGGGATCTTAAACCAAAATAAAATGTTTGTCATTGCTAAGTGGTGCAAGATACACAGAAATATAATTTATGGCAAGGAAAAAGATGAACTCAATCAACATATACATAGGGAAGGTATATTGGAGACACAGAAAAACCATGCCAAGGGTTTAAGGAATAAAGGAAAACAACATATTTCTGTTCATGTACACAGAAAATCTCTCTTGTGCCTTACACATTTGCCAACAGAACAAATTGAAATTTGATTGCTAGAACCACACAGCAATAAAGAGCGCCCTAGTCACAACCAGCATAAAAACCACAAATAAAAAACAGTCCTTTGCCAAAGGCTGCCTGAAACCAGGAGGAGGCTGAACCTTTTTGTTCAGCAAAGACGAAAAAGGAGAAGTTCTGTTGTGGTTGTGAGAGTGGAGCACGTTTCACAGCCAGAGCTGCCCTTGCAGAGCTTCCCAGCCCCACGAAAACAGGCTTGGCTCCTCACTCAGCCCCTGCACAGCTCCTGCCTTTCAGGGCACAACAGCAACCCTGATGCCAAAGAAAGATCTCAAGCAAAATCCCAGTCAGGAAGAGAACAGAAAGCAGCAGGGCTAAGGAAAAGCTGCTCTCTCCCTTCTGCATCTCCTGGTTGCAGGATACAAAACAGTTACCAAGATAGGTGGCTACAAGTTTGGAAATTAATTTAACTCTCCAAAGTAAGCAAGATAATATATCAACCACCCATGACAAAAGCACACGTGCACAACCTAATTAAAAAGTCAGTAACCGGGTAATGAGGATGTCAAAAAGCAGTCCTGGAACACAGTGCTGTTACCAAACCTTTACTGTAGCTATATAAAAAACACATTATAAACAGGCAATCTAAAAAAAATCACCTTCTTCCAATCCAATATTTAGCTTTTCTATACTATTCAATTGCTTGTATTTCTTAAGGATACAAGAAATACCACACAGTGATAGTTACACAGGCCTGTATTTTACAGATGTGGTGTCAGTATTCTGTCTGTATTGTAGTGTAGATATATCAACAGAATAATGAAGAATTGCTACTGAAAGAGCCGTTCTGTTCACTTTAATGAAGAACACTCTGGTAAATCTTACATAAAGTAACCCATTTTCTTCTTACTGGCACAAAAATTGACTTTTTTTAAAGTATCTGACTTAAGACAAGAATTACTGCCAAAATACAAGAAAGCGGAGTGACTTTAAAATGCACTTAAAAAATCTAGTTGAATTTAACTCTCCCCAAAGTACCTTCTAGCTCTACAATAGAAATTTCTTATGTACATTTCTTATTTCTTGGGTTTTCCCAAAGGTGAGCTGTTACAAGCTTGCCTAGTTAGCAGGCACTGATTTAGAAGAAATCCCATTGTTTATAGTAAAGGCATAAAATGAGGAACAGTGCTTCTGACTACTAGGAAATTGTATTTTAACCCGACCAGTAAGTCAAAAGCTAAAACAACGAGCTGTTGATGTCTACTTCCATAAAAAGTGCTTTTTCTGAATTTGTTTTAATACAGAATTGTTAAAAATATCCTCACATGCCCAAAAGAACGTAAGAGCGTAATGTGATACTGTTTTCTCATATAACATAGGCTGTGACCTAAGAACATGAGCATGTCACTTAATGGCTACAGATCTGGATCCTCACAAAAACCAGACCCACTCACTTATCCAAATGTTTTCCTGTTCTTTTTCCACACAGTAAGGTTTACGAGCATAAACTACTTTTTGATATGTATATATATATATTCTTAACGTATTGGGATTAATTGCCATGCCTCAGGACAGGAAAAAAATACAAAAACACAAAGAGGGTATAAAATGTTGAAATCCAGTATTTACAGTCATGTTAGAAATAGAACAGGTTCTAGCAGAAACCTGCATTTCTTGTCCTTTTTTTTAATAACCATCACAAAGAACAATATTTCAGTTGATTTAGGATACGCAAAATAGCAGAATTTGGGGTATTTCTTTAAGCTTTATCTTCCAGAACCTAATAGAAAGTGAATCTGCTCATGATTAAGAAAACTTAGTAATGAATCAATGTGTAAACTTTGTTTCAAAGAATAAAAATACTGAAATTAAGAATCAGGAAGTTCCTCTATATTTGGCCCTGGTTGCCGAAGGCAAGGTATCGAGTATCACTGTGTGGAGCAAAATACTCATTAATTCACATCAATTAATTCTGTAACTATCTTGTTATAGATTTTTATCATCATTTTCCCTAAACACTGTATTCCATGACCGAATTTTTGATATAAGAACAAAGATTATATATTTGAAGCTAATATCTTGAGGAGACATGAAACAGTAAAATTCTATAAACAACTAATTAATGGAACTCTTCCCCACTTTGAGGTAATTCATGTCACTCCTTTGAGCAAAGTATGGAAAAGAATCTGGGTGATAAGGATCAAAGTAAAAGAAAGGCTTTTTCTTCCATCATCTACAACAAAAATCTCTCTTGTTTCATTGCCACTAAGTTAGGGAAAGCAACAGGAGACAAAGTGAGGTGGCACATGGATGTTGGGGCTTTTTCTGAATGCAGAAAACAAAGCTGCTTTACTCAGGAGCTGGCAAAGGAAGATTAAACTCTACATCTTTTCTTGTATCTGCCTTTTTCTTCACGATTCAAACACATCTGGGCTACATTGCAGTACTCCAGAGGTCAGAAAGATTTTAGATTAAAGTTTGTGGGTCCTACCAGGGACGGCAGGCAAAATTTTCCGCCCTGGTGAAAAGGAAGAGCACGTGGCACAACCTGAGGGACATCCATTCAAGCCCTACCGTTTGTTTGCTTAGGAAGCCTCTCTTTAAATTGTCACGGAGAAGTGAAATCCACTTTCTTCCAGTCAGACAGGGGGTGCAGGAGCAGAGATGTCTGGACACACAGGCACAACTGGCTGGTTTTCCTTGTGCCGTACGGTCCCTTCCTGCAAACGCCGTGCCAGGAGCCCCGTAAGAGCTGAGGGGCTGGCAGGAGTGGCTGACAGGACAGGGCCTCCCAGCTCCTTTCACGCACTCCTCTGGCTTGGCAGAGGTCTCCTCACCACCAGACTGCTCCCTGGGAGTGCCTGGCTCTCCCCAGGAGCCCAACTAAAGCTGGCACTCCCTGGGAAGGGTCACGCTGGCTGCAGCAAGAGCGGAGCTTCCCACCTTCTGCACCCCACTGTAAATACTCCATGCTATGAGTGAGCTGGACCAACACAAATTCACCCTCTATCCGCCACCCTCTTCTGAATTCAGCACTGACATAGAGACAACTGACTGGGCCATGCTAAAATAGACACAAGCAAGAGATTCCAGCAGCCTCCGAGCCAAGTTCCAGGGCAGCAACTGAGTTATGACATGGCAAATTAGCCTTGAATTCACCAGCACTCAACTGCTCTGTTTAGGACAGTCAATAGGGAGACAAAAACCCCATCTCATCTCGCATTGTTTAACTCATGCTGCCTCGTGCACTTTGTTAGGGTCTCTCTCTAGGCTTACCAGATCGCTTTGGAAGCCCAAGATTGAGTTTTTATGAATCCCTAGCAAATACCATGATTACAAGGGATGAATAAAAGAGGCAAATGGGGGAAAATAAAAAAGAATACCAGGCTTGATTCATCAAGTTAGACTGGTGATTCTAACCATGTCTTTGCATGGTGTTCATGGTCTTGTTCTCTTGCTGCTACTTTGATTCCAAACACTCCACGGAGCAGCATTTTTACCTTTCATAGCCTGAAATTCCTGGTTTATGAAAAATTAAAAGAATGCTTCTCTCTAAGTATGACGTGAAAAAAGCAGTAGGCATGAAATTCTAAACTTAAGCCTTTATGTAATATTACTTCAACAGGAAAGCAGTACCTATAGGATTAAGGATTTTACATTTGTTGATAAACAAGAGACTTAAGCCAACAGAAGAAAAATTAGAAATAATGGGATGAAATAAAAATGGGGCCCCCTGAGGTCCAGACATGAAATCTGCAGGTGCTAAACCTCCTTTTTACAGAGGTTTTCTGAGTGCTTACAGTCTCTTTTAGAGAAACAGCACGCACCTCAAAACATCCCAATCCGGACCTGCAGTAGGTTAAATTTAGGACTGATTGAAGTTAAGCAAGCCAGTTTTCATGAATGCTGAGCACCCATAGTACTCATCAACTTCTCTGCAAGCCAGAGTGAGGCAGACTGGGGAGAGTGAAGAAAAAGACAAATATAGCCACCAGTTCCTCAATGACGTGTATTTTCCTCCATGGAAAAAACACCACTCACTCAGGGAACTCCTAACCCTTGGACCAGTTCTTCTCACTGCAGTCTGTCAGCTCTCCTTCTCACCCTGCCAACTTCTAACTCTTTCTAGAGCCACAAAGAAACTGCTAAGATGACCTCAATGAAAAACACCTCCTTGAAAGGATTTCAGGTTCATCTCAGCTGCTTGGCATGACATAAAAAAGGAAGTAGAAGCAAGCCTTAAATACAAGGGCCACAGGGAAAGTCAGTGGTCAGCCACTAAAAAATCTGATGCCACCAGTGTATGAACAGGCAGAGCCTGCTGGCATCCTGCAATGATAAGATGTGGGCCAACGAACACATGTGCTGGCTGTTTTGTCAGTATATAAATCCAATTTCAGGCTTGTGACAAAAACTAAAACGATCAAGAGACAACCAAAAAAACCCAACTAAAAACAACAACAGCAAACCCAACCAAATTTTAAAAAAAAGAAAAAACCACAAACCCCCATTTTCAGCAGGGTCAGCTCCTGACAGCTTACTATGCAACTGATTTAATAGCACTGCTGGTATAAAATGGATAAAAATGGTTAGAAAGCACTATTACTCTGTCAACAGCCATCTGCATTTAACAAGATAAAGTAACTATGAAACCACAGCCAGTCAAGCACCTTGAACATCCTATTTTCAGAAACTCAGTTTCTGGTTATTTTGTCTGACCACCACAAACAACTACAAGGGAATAAGGAAACAAGTTAACTTCTCTCAGCAAAGAAATATACCTGTCTCTACCTTGTTACCAAAAAAGCTTCACAATTCTGTATCACAATTCTGTAAAAATGCAGTATCTGCTTCCAAGTCGATTCCACTTCCCTTGACTGCAGCACTTTAGTCCATGCAGCCTTCCAACTTATTTTCACCCTCCAGAATAAAGGCAAGTTGTGCAGCTTCTCCATTGGCTGGGAAAAGAATTTGAAGTTGACTGAGTAATTATTAAGCTCTTGTTTACAAGAAAAAGTGGCTTGCTTGTATTATGACAAGGAGACAATAATTAACAGAAAAGTGAACGTGAATCTCTGTTTAAGATGTTCTACAAACTGCATTATTTTGTTAATGCACTCAAAGCATTAGGAAGAGTACACTGGAACGTCTGGAAAATGGATTCCGTGATTGTGAAATCCAGTTTGTAAGCAGAAAAATCCCTCTTCTGGGAGCCAAAAGAAAATGGACAGCCAAAGCACTTCCAAAGGAGGAAGATGATGGCATTTTGCTTGCCTTCAAAATCAGCACGAGTGAATGAAAGTTAAATATTTCGTGCTTCCAGAGCACTTAACAGTAAAAACACTGCCACTGAGTGAAGGCCAAGCCACTTGTGCACCCCTGACAGCAAGGATCTTTCTAGATGCAGAGGTAGATGCAAAGTTTAAGAATTAAAATAAGTCCCCCAGCTGAACATGGCTACCCCTTGGTGGTGGCACTCAAGAGGAAAAAGAAAACATCAGCAATCATTTCTACAAGGCAGGAACTGCTTTTTTTAGTCTCACAGGAGTGGGTGAATCTCCCAGGTGTTCCAGCTCCAGCTGGCACCGTGCAATTCCATCAACAAAATGCATGGCTCATATTTTACCACTGCTAGCATTGCCTGCACATGCAAACTCTCCAAAATGCATTCAGATTATCACTTAATGTGAAAACTGCCCAGTCCTTCAAAGCCATCTGGAAAACATCTCATAGTAGGCAGTAAGGTCCAGACATCTACACTGGTCATATATTTGGATGTCTGTGTTAAACAAGGCAGTATCATACCACTGTAGTGCATAGCCTAAGGAGCTTGGTATTAAATAGCTTATGTATTGCTGAAAGAACTAATATTAAAAACCACAGAGATAAGATTTTTTTTAAAAAAAATGCAGGCTGCAGCTTCAGAATCTCTGGAAATGCCAGCAGCCTTCAAGCCAGCACAAGTACAGTAAAAAAAGGAATGAATTTGACCTGCATGTTTAGTGAGGAAGATGGAAAGCCAAGGATCAGATAACTTTCCAATACACCAAAATGCATCTGCAGAAACTGGTTTCTCACGTAAGCCAACATGAATGCTTGGTTTGCAGGCACGAGGCCGTCCAAGTGAAGTAGCTGTAGCATCACAGGAAAAGGACAAAAAAAAGGCATCAGCTGTTGGTATGAGAAAAATCACAGGAACTACCCAAGACAGACTGGCTTGTGGTTTCCTTTGAGTTAGCAGAAATCATAGGCGTACTTTGCTGATTGCCTTAGAGTATCTGCCAGCAAATTACCACAATGGTTTCCTCTTAAGAATAAAATGTGTGCTCAGATTAGGATCCTACTTCACTTAAACAGACAAGTTTTGTTATTGATTTCCACAGCTGTAAGAAAAAAATACAAACAAAATCCTTTGTAGCTGATCTCTTCTGGAGCAAAAACCTTACCAGGAGCTAAAAGGCAGAAGGCTTTGCAGCACCAAGCTAAAGGAAGTGCAGAGTGGTAACTTTTGGCAAATGCTGTCATTACAAGCAGTGACCATGGTAACAAACAGGAGGGGGGGTTTTTTTCCCTCTAGACCCTGGAGGGAAAAAAAAACCCAACCCATGAACATTTCTGTGTGTGTACATATATTAGTCCTTTTACGTCATTACAATGTTTGTGTGTCAGGACCTTGCTTTAGAACAGCTGCTCTCTTACTCTGGGTAATGTATATTCCCATTGATTTCCGGCTAAAAAAGGAACCAACACACAATTTTTCTGTCCTTGTTTGTTGCCCAAAATGGAATACCTCTAAAAGGAAACCTGAAGAAGATTTTAGCTGACAAACGAGGGGCAAGAAAAGAAAGAGGATGCTACATATTGAATATATAACAAAATGGTAATTGCCTTTTGATGTGTTTTTTTCTGGCCAGGTTTTCTTCCAAGTACATCTTTTTAGAAACCACAATTAAATTACTTTACTCTGCAGCTAGCATGGGGCTAGTGGCAAAAAAAAAATAATCAACAACTGAAAATGCTGATAGCTAAAAACATCTTTGGGAAAGTGAGAGTCAACTTTTTTTTAAAAAGATTACAAGACTACAAGTACTTACAAAGTTATAAGTCATTTTTCAAGTATACTGTGGCACAGGAAAATCTTCTGTGATGAAAACAGTGTCTAGATCATGTACTAAAATGGCACCACATTACTCAAAACAACACTTGCCATGCAAAACTGAGGCCTTTGAAATCTCAGCACCACTTCAATCTCCGCTCAGTAGAACTGCCAGAACTAACTCACTGGTTAAAACCAGCTCCTGTTTCCCTTCCTTAAAGATGTGGATGACACGACTGGGTAAAATTTCCAGCTTTTAGTCTTGGATCATAGACTTTTGCATCACTGTGCTTTGCACTTAAGGTTTAAGGTACACACAGTGTTCCCACCCTATTCAGGCATCTCTAGTTTGCCTATACAAAAGCATCACAGAATAATTTTGATTGGCAGGGACCTGCAGAGGTCATCCAGTCCAACCCCCTGCTCTAAGAAGAACCAGATGTCAATGGGAAATACAAGGAAAAAAAAAAGCATTCTTACTGAAACAACTTCATTATGAAGTCCTCACAAAAAGAGGCCTTGGAGCGATGTAATCTCTTGCTTGGAGAAATGCCAACAACCTCCTGGAAACCTGAGTGTTTCTGCTGGATTATGGAGCAGCCAGTGCACAGGAAGGGTTGCAAACCACAGATCTCTTTCTCTGGTCAGTGAGGAGCCACACTAAGACACAACTACTGGGTACCCATCAGCCATCCCTTTCTCAGCTACCAAAAATATCCCATCAACTACACTGGAGTCACATGAGCATATTTGTGCTCTGAGTGTATAAAATAAAAGCTAATATCATGATTTCCTCATGAAAATTCACTTTGAGGACAACTCCACCATATACTCATTGGTCTTGTGTAATATCTACCACACCCTTCAATAAAACTTCCCAGGAAGAACCACAGGACAAATAAAATTAAACAGCCCCTTCAAACTCACCATGGTCTATCTGTGAGTCACTCCTACGGGAAAGATTATTTTTACTGAAATCAGGATATCTTACAATTCTGAATCAATGATGTATTTGCATTATTTTCACCCCACTGCCATCCTGCAACGAGGCACTGCTTTCAGATGCAAAAAAATCCTGTGTTCTTGAGCATTGTCACAGTGTTTAATGAAAAAGTGTATGTGGGAAAGCTTTGTGACCTAGAAAGGAGATGTACTGTATGAATGATGCACCAAGCCCAGAGAGTAAGACGTCATTATTCTATTTATATCTATAGGCAGAGGAAAAATGAGTCCAGCAAAAAGATGAAATATTTCATGTGCTGCAGGAATTTTTATTTACATGAATAGATTTTTTAAAAAAAAACAAAAGACCAAAAAACCCAGCACCCAAACAAGAAGACTAACATCCTTGTGGTATGAAGGAAAAATAATCAAATTTATAATGATCAAATCTCAGCCTCGACCAATTTGTTCTCCTGTGTATTTAGTTTGCCACATCTCCAGTTGTATGACGTGAAGCAAAAATGTTTCAAATCCACAGTTTTTAAGTAGGCTACCAAACCCATTTAAAAATTGTGTTCAACTGTTTACAAGCAATCTCGCACAAGATACTTAGTAGTAAAGTGCTTTTTTTTCCAGCTTTTCTTCAAGAAACACCTATTTTCTTTCCTCTGCTGTGGCTGCACACCCCCACAGGCACGGGAGGCAGAGACACCAGCCCAACAGAGGTGTCAGACCAAGCCACCAACCTGGGCACTTTATGGAATGCCTCTCAAGAGTTCGCAGAATACAGTGCAGATTCCGCACCTGTGATTTTATTTCAATCCAGATTAGATAAAGTGCAAGAAAGAAAGGAAGGGGTAATCCATCACTCACAGGACATCACAGTCTAGGACAGTTTCAGTGCCCATACAGCCTGCTGTAATCCCTCAGGTGTCTTTCCTGTTATATTCCCCTTGTGCCATCTGATCATCAAACAGCATCAACACTGAGGAGACGAAGAGCTCTCTGAATTTATTACAAGACATCATGGAGTCCATTTGTAAGAAATAACTGTCATCATAACAAGTATCTCTCTCTTATCCCTACTCTTCATTTAAACCTTAATTCACACAAGTAAAAATCCTAGTGAACTGCCTCTCCCGTTTTCGTAACATTCTGAAAAATCACTGGCAAGCACAGGAGAGCTCAGGGACCCACTCAAACACACTTAACCCACATACAAAGAGCTAAGGGAGCTATTTCAGCCCTGCCTTCCAAAAAAAAAAGAAAAAAAAATAGGGAAAAGGAAAAAAAAACACATGCAAAATCAATTACCAGTTCTGCCTTTTTGAGCCTCTGGATCTAACAGCTGTAACTCACAGACTCCCTCACATCACATGCTTATAGGACAGACCTTGTACGTATTTTAGTCATGGAAAAAACAAAACCTTTGATGGCCATTTCAGTTATCATCAAACCAACCAGAACCTTGCCTGCTTCCATTCCGCATTTCCTTCTCTGTATTCCCCATGGACTCGCAGCCTGTTCTAGAATATACACCCTCAGACTCTCTTTCCTAGAGGACTTCTGATTTGCAATAAAACGAGAAGCTGCTGTGTTTTTAGGTTTTCTGACACACACCCACAACACATTCCCCCCTCTTCCAAGCAAGAGCAGCGGGTTCTCTTGGCAGCCTAAAGCTGACACAAGTAGTGAGGAGGTCTAAGCTCTGAAAAGAAGGGATCCATCAGTAACCTACTGAAACATAACTAACCAGTCACAAAGGAGTACCACTCACAGCGTAGAGGCACTACCAGAGAAGGAACACAATTTTCTAGTGCTTCACCATAATGAAAATGCCAGTAAACAGTGCTATTTATCCTTTTTAGCTGCCATCAACAGGCAGTCTTAATGCTTGCAAATGTTCTGTAGCTTCAAATAGAGCTACATCAAACAGCTCATAGAATCACAGGAAGGGAACACAGGAGCACATCTTGTCCAACACCCCAATATTTAGTTGTAATAAACACCAGACCAATTTCACAGCAGCTGACACTAATCCTGTATCTATTAACAGTACCAACATCAACTCCTTACAATCAAATGAAGGAACGTGGGCCTGAGTTAAACACCCAACTTGATAAGCTTCCAACAGCAACAAAATCTGCTCTTGATCTATTTTTCTCACCTTCGATTTGCCTGCGTTTTTTTGGAGTGGAAACTCTGGTGTGGTTTGCGTGCCGGCAGGATCCCAGCTGGAGGCTGCCAGCTCTGCACCCAGCCATGTGCTGTGCTCGGCACGCTGGAAAATGTTTGGGACACTCAGACCTGAGAGTGCCAGCTCGTGGCTGTGGAAAATTACCAAATGGTTACTGAGGAGAAAACTTGGATAAATCGCCAATTGTTCACTGAGGGTTTTGGTCTTGTTATCCCCTTTTTCACTGAGTGTCTCTGTCTTCTCTTACAAAACTGCAGCTTTAGAGTTAGGACACTTTGTACTTTCCCCCCATATTACTAATTACTGCCACCAATGAAGGACTACCCCACACTAAGTAATTTTTCCTTCTTTTACATCATTGCATTCTTTGGTTGGCTAGAGTCCTTTATTGAAAAAGAGGTGACGAAGTTTAGTTGTTTCTTATATCTGGTTTATATACACACAAAACCAAACCAGACATCATGCTGTTCAGGACAGGTTTACTTTACTCAAGCAACGAAGTTAGCAAGTCCAACTTTACTATTTTTTTTTTCTTCAATCCATCAGGTTTCAAAGCCAAACAACTTCTTTTAGTGAGAAGCAGCTTAGGTCTACATGTAAACAGCAGCGTGAAAATAGGTCAGATTTTGACAAGTCTCTGAGTTACCTCACAGAAAGTCTGTGAGGAAATTGGAGATTTTCTGGGAAACTTACCCACATCATGTTTCTATTACTGAACAAATAATAAAATTATGAAAACAGGAAGGAGGTTTTTTCACTGTAGCCTACTGTATTTGTTCCTTTGTCTCACGTTAAATTTCCAGCGCTCTGCATACTTCTCAGTCCAATTATTTCTAGAGTAAGAAACCCGTATTTGATTTTTCTTAGTTTATATGCTCAGTATTACAAATCATATTCTGTCATAACAAACCAACAGACAAGTCACCATGAAAATCTAAGTTGTTTGGTTTAGGTTTTTTTTTTCAACAAGCCAACCAATACCCATTACGGCAAAATAATTTATTTTTCAAGGAAGCGTAAGTGGTAAAGTCTAAATGTTCAACCTCTTGTGTTTTTAAACTGAGAGAGCTGATACAGGCACATGTGAGGTCACAAATTACAGGAATGCTTTTAAGAAAGCATCTGGGAATGAGTAACTTTGGTACAAACTGAGCACATGGGAAGATTTGACCTAGCAGAAGGATGTGCTAGAAAACATCTGGCTCAACTTCACCATTTGTGGAATTCCACAGGACCACAACCAGAACTGTGTCCCCCGTCTGCAACAACCAAACTGTTCTACCACTTCTAGGACGGATTCATTCAAGTGAAAACATGAAAACAAAGCAAGAAGTCCTTATAGGATATGCAAAACAGGCCAACATCAGAAAGGTAAACAGAGCCAAGAGCTGAGGTGGGGCTTGCAATTCCTCCTCCATGGGCTCTACCCAAGAAGGGCCACATTCCACAAATCCATGCTAACAAGTGCTCAAATGCCAGCCAGCAAACAAAGCTCACTGAAATCACTGCAGGCCTTCACTTTTTACTGCTGGGCTCAACACTTCAACACAGTTAAGAGCTCTTAAGAGCTCATCTGGTTTAAGGCCAAAGCATCCAGTGTTTTACTCAATCATGTCGATAAAAAGGATATCAAGCACCTACTTAACACACTCTGTTGCACTGTTTCCATCCCTCTGACTGCTCACCTATTTGTGTCGAAGAAAAGCTGCTTTACAGTATATGCAAGTTAATGATTCTGACTAGTGTACAAGGTGTACACCACATGCTTGGCAGAGGCAAAGACCTGGTGAGCCCCGTAACGCTTGCCAACAAAGCAGTCACATCAAAAAAAAAAAAGAAAACAACACCACAAAATAAGGGAAATATGAAAAGTTAAATTAGCAATTTTTCGAGCCCCTCCTTCACGCAAAACTTAAATAACTCTGTAGAAATATAAGGAAATTCTGTTATAATTATTTTTTTTTTGGTACTGGCAATTTTAACAAAATCCAGAATAAAAGCAAGCAACCACAGTATTCCAAGCAAACCTCATTAGAGCAGACTGGGAATGGAACTGTACCAGCTGAGCACTTCGTAATCTCCAGAAGCACAGCATCCGTGCACTTTTGTGTGACCTTCATACACTTTGCCACAGGCTCTACACCTTCAAAAATTCAAACCCTGCCTAAGGACAGAAATGTCAGTGTTCACACTTCTTTTGTGGTGGTTTTGTAATGGGAGACCTTTGATTTACTTCAGATTTTTTAGGCTTCCCTCACATTTTGAGAACCTTGCAGTTTGAATAAAGCAGGATGCAATTTGATTTAAAACCCTCAATTTCTTGACCTGCTGCCATTTGAAATGAGGCATCGTCTATTTTGTATGGAATGAATGCAAACCAGTTTCATGAAGATCTGCATTCTTTGAACAACCACCAATGAAACTCAGGCCTGCATCTTTTTGGTCCTGAAATGCAATCTGAGATCAAGCTGAACATTTCTTAATTAATTCAACTTTCAGTGCTTGCAAGTCTGAATAAGTTTTACAATAGCTGAGGTTGTCTCTTAAAAATACCCATCAGTGGCCATCTCAGAACTACACCAAGATCCTCCCTCACACTTGGAGGAGAAAATAAAGCAAATCAGACCAAATCCACTAGTTTTATACCAGTGAGTGGTGGAAAGGGAGCTTCAAATTCACAAACCCTAAAGAATTGGTGGTTTGGTTTTTTTTTTTCTTTTTTTAATAGGTGCATTAATTTATATGAAATCATATATTCTAAGTTGGAAGGGACCACTAAGGATCACTGTAGTCCGGCTCCTGGGCTGGCACAGGACACCCCAAAAATCCCACCACGTGCCTGAGAGAATTGACCAAATGCTTCTTGAATTCTGTCAGGCTTGGGGTTGTGACCACTTCCCTTGGGAGTCTGTTCAGTGCCCGACCACCCCCCGGTGAGAAACCTTTTCCTAATAACTTTAGAACATTTATTATCATGATTTTCAAATGCCTCTCCGAGCTCTGTGTCATTGGCCTAGAGTTTCTTGGCTTTTAACACTGTAGTTCTGTAGATTTGAGTTCTGATACATGAAGGTAGTATATGATTACTTGTGCATAAAAGTGAAATTAATCCAAGCTTCTCCAATTAGAAGCTGTAATTTCAGTAGAGGGAGAAGTCATTAAGTCCCAGATTCAAGGGCATCCCTTTGGGGAACTTCCATAAACTTTAACTACGGGGGCAATAAACACAGAGTGACAGCTCACATCAACTGAAACAATAAAACAGTGAGGTCATTTCTCTATAATGCTTATCAGAATTTTACCTCAAGTAAATGATTTATAGCACCAGATAGTGTCCATCACAGCTATTCCTCTTTCTGCCTCACAGTCTTTAAGGTGAGATACCTTTCAAAGAGAAGAAGAGACAATCTTCCCTCAATTTGTCAACTGGCAGTCTCCAATAGCTATGATAAGATAATGTTGCAAACAGACACTGACTGGGACTCAGTACTCATCTACATGCAAAGAACATTTTTATTTACCTCCTCCACTGGTCTGGCCATACAGAGATCAGAAACCACAACCTGCTCTCCTGTCCTGCACAATTCCAGCACTACCACAAGCTCTTCAAGCATTGTTTCATTGAACCCAGAGATGGTGATTTTCCAGGCAGCAAAGGGAAATCAAGTACAAGCAGTCTTTAAAAGAATTTACAAATTGAATCCTGGATTCAGAAGAACCCTAAGGTACTTGGCTCAACATTGAAACGAGCTGGGCCACTGACTTCAACCACAACACTAAACTGGATTTCCTCAATTTGTGCAATGCTCAGAACTCCAGATTATTTTGACAGCAACGCTGGGTGACCCAGGAATGCTCCCCCTCAGTAGCAGTTACATAAATTTACCAAGCATTAATCTTTCCTTGTCTAGGATGATACTGCCACCAAAGCTACTTCTCCAAAGTAAACTCCGTAACCTGCTCAAGCTGACACCTTAGTCTCTTTATTTACATTTTTCTTAAATGACTGCTGCATCTAAAATTCTATAAGCAAAGAAATTTTAAAAAACGAAACAAAAACAACAGAACCCCAAACGCTGCACTGCAGTTCCTTATCTTCTTCTCTCCTGCCCATTTGCACTTTACCATGAGGAAAAAGAAGAGCTCTATTCCAAATCAGTGGAGAGAGGAACAGAGAGTTTAGGAGATACACCCACATCCTGCAGATAGTCACTGCAAAAACAACGTGAGAACCTGGATGTGAATATTAAAATATTCACTAATTAAAATATTCGAATGCCCACACTTTTTTTTTTCCTTCTGATGTTCTTCATTATTGACACTATATGTGAAGCTGCATTTCGCAGCCCTTGTGGGTGGGCATAGGTCATCCTCTGCTTCTGTATATTCTGTTTTCCCCAAGAGAGACTTATGCAATATCCTGATGTTCAAACAATAACGGAGTCATGGAAAATCTGCTCTCGCATGAAAACTTTAGGAGGGGGATGGAGATGGAGAGCTGTCCCATTATACTCAGAAGTTTCAATTTAAACCAGCTGTACAATAAATAACTTCCTGCACTTTGCCACAAAGACACTGCAAGGATACTCTCTGAAAACAAATATTTTTTGGGTCAAGTGCGTATATCCACTACAACGATAACACTGCGAGTACTTCCTGCAAACCCAGCAACAGCCACATGGGATTCTGCACAACTTCACCATTTTCTAGGGTTGTTCTACTTCAGAAGCAGGACCTGGCTTTCTGTCTCTCACCATAACATCTCAGCCTGCTCAAGTAGCTCTCCTCAATGTTAAGAGAGAGGGCTTCTCTAGGGAAACCTGTCTGCAATCACCTGTCCTCGTGCCAGTGGGAAAGTCCAAGCCTGAATCCATGACCACAGTCATGACCACATGTCCAGTTCATAAGATGTTTCCACGTGAAATTCAGGATGAAGTCATCTCAGTCTTTTCCCTTCAGCTGTGAAATGGAGGGAAGTGAATTGAGTCCCTTCCTCTTTCTTTCACTCATCCATCTTTCCACATAACCTGCAGGAAATCAGTTCCTTTCACTTTTCTACATTCTGTGAAAAATTTGTCTCTAGCAGGTTCAAAGTCTTAGAGGTCAGGGCAAAACACATATTTATATAAGGAACAAAAAAAATGGAATTTGTGTGACTGGAAGAAACTCAGCTAGAAACAAATACTTTATGGCCCATCACCATAAATTGAATACTTTCTGCCATATAAAGACACCCATGACCAAAACTCACTGGCAAGACACCACGATGCACACAAATCATGCAGAATTTTATCTATTTTCAGATAATTTAAATAGTTAAAGATAACTACTACACATTTCTACTTTATTAGGTAATGCAAAGCATGGTCTAGGTTCTTTATTTCCACATGGAACCACTTAAAGTATGATGAGCTGTGACCTAATACAAATCTTTTGGTATTTCATTTTTTCCCCCTACAAGTTTTGATGCCTACTGAAAGGTAACAGTGGGGAAATACCCGTTTTCATTTTAAAGTAAAGTTTTCAGTGGCAATCGCCTAGGAAAAGCTTGAGAAATGTACCAGAGAAAAAAAACCCTCAACAAAACAAAACAAACCACAAACAAAACAAAAAACTCACTCACAAGACAAGTAAAAACAAAGTTTGATATTAACAGATATATACAGTTTGATATCAATAGGTATATACACTCTAAAATAAAGGTTTCTTTCTCTCTTTTTATAACTTGGGGATGACATGGCTCATTCAGGCAGCTGTCACAATAACTCAGATTTGGCTGAAAGAGTGGAGCTGTATTTCTTTGTTATAAAACTTTTTGTGCTTGTTTTGAAATTTCCCATACATTTTTTTCCAGCCAAGGCATCGGCCAAACACGCCTGATCAAACAACCACAGAAAACATAGATTGCATATCTAACCTGAATCCGTCTGTCAAGTCTTTAGGGCTTCAGCAGCTTTAGCTATGACAAACTGACTTATCCTCCTCAAAATCCTTTGTTTATCGTGCAGGGTAAACTTACACAAAGCATCAATGCCAAAGGCAAGCCTTGCTGGCACAGAACAAACGTTTTCTAGCTCCTGTGGTGGCAGGAGGATGCTCTGCTAGAAGATATCAGGCTTGTATGACCCCTAATGACCCAAAATAGCTGTGCAAGACCTGCACCCCAGAGGCCACGTTCCCTCTGGATTTCTTACCTTGATCCACAAAAGCACAGCAAATTGTTGCTGATCCAGGCAGCCCAGCTGTTCAAGACATCACAGTGAAGAAATGCACCATTAAATTACTTTTCCATGCACAGTTTATAGGTGCTGGTAGTCCGTGCTGGGCTGGAAAAAAAATGGGGGGATTGTTCCTTATGAGCTTTGTGCAGGCAGCTCGTGTGAGTGTTCAGACAAACACCATACAGGCTATGGCAAGGGAGCAAGGATGTTGAAATAAAAGCATCACTCCTTTCCTGCTGTCACATGCTCTGTGGCCACAGAGCTTCACCATATACACAGTCTCTATCTAAATCAATGGGGGTTTAAACCCACTGTTTGCTATTTTTATCTGTTACCGAGGAGGAAAGAAAGATTCCCTTCCCCTTCATAGTAAATGTCTGTACTGATTATCCACCACCTCACCTTTCTTTGAAATTCAGCATTTAGACTATTTTCTTAAAGGAGCAGGCCACTAGACACCCTTCAATGATCCTGCTCCACAAGTCACATGCCTTTTTATGTTCAGGTTATTTTTAAAAAGCCTCTACATGTAGAAAGCAAAACCAATGGCAGCTACAAAACTTTTCAGCACAAAGGCTAAAATGATCTCCACAGTACATGGCTTTAAGTAACCTCACAAATGTCAACCTCTGCCCTTTTGCTCAGTTTCTGCCCTCCATCCAAAGCCACCATCAACATTCTCTGCAACCTGCCACTCCATTGATTTTCCAGCATTCAGACTCTCTCAGCATTATCATAATGAAAATAGCTATTGGAGACTTTCCTGCTATTCATTAATAATCACAACCCATCAGTTGTTAAGATTATTTGAAACAGCAAATTCACAGAAAGTCCTTCATTTGCTTTCAGCAATTATCTCAGCATCCCAGCCAGCCACTGAAGTCCTGGGGTCCGACATGAGATCTTCAGATTCCTTTCTGAAGAGATTCAGTGTGCTGGCACTTGGAGTCCCCTGCCAGGGGTTTAGTGTGATCATTCAGAATAAACCAGAGCTACCTCTGGGCAATCTCCAAGGCTTTGCCCCTGCCTTGGGCCAGCCCCTCCTGGTCTCCCCAGTGCCTGAGCCTCTCTGCACACACACCTCTCCAATGGTTTTCCCCTTTAGTCAGTTTTTCTCATCTGAGGGGAATTTTCTACCGGTGAAGCCATTGAAACATTAAAACTGACTTATCCTTTCAAAATCCTGATGGCAAAATGGACCAGGTTTGCTGGCAAAGCATGAAGATAAACAGACACAAAAAATGAGCATAAATATGGTGTCTTCATTCCTGTTTGGCAAAGTTTTCAAATCAACACATCAAATGCTCAGCATAGCAAACACCTGCAGACAACCAGGAGCAGGAACACACCTGGCTTTCTGTGGAATTTTCCTTAGAGCACTCACACGTAGGACAGAAATCACTTCATGACTGGCTATCACAAATCATACATCAAACGTGCAAAATAAAACCACAGAAAGAAGTTAATCTGACAAGATTAGCATTCTCTCCACCTGTTCTTCTTTTTTCCCCCATGGAATCTCCACACGTTTTTTCCTCATTTATGCTTATAAACATCAGCTTTAAAAACACTGCAAGCATAAGAGTGCATTTTTATATCTCCCCTCTTGCTGAAACTGAAGCCTCTGGTGAAGTGGAAAGAAGTGATTATTAACTCACTGCTCCACACACAGAAAGATCAAACATCACCTTTGGATGAGCAGAGATGTTACAGAGACAGAGAGAGAGGGAACGTGTGTGTGTTCTGTGTGTACGAACACACACACACACATATATGGTAACAACTGGTTTTTCACTTTTCAAACTATTTGCTTTGAGACTGGAACATTCTGATCCTGGCAAAATGACGCAACTTATTAGTGGCAAGAAGTGACTCAGTGCCTTGCACTATTTTAGAAAGCCAGAGAAGAGGACTGCTAACTCTGCTACTTCCAATTCGCACACACTTCCAAATTCAAACTTTATTATGGAAAAAAGGAAAAAAAGAAATAGAAGTACAATGGAAAAAGCCTTCAAAATAACTTATAAGAAAGTACAAAGAACACTGCAGAGCTTTTGATTTGTTCTTCTTAAAATGACCAGGAATGAGAAAACATCTGATCAACTATTTATTCTAATTAGCTCTGCTTTTAAAAACAGATCTCAAGATATCAGAAACAAAAGTTTACAAGAAGTCTCCAGGTTTTCTCCATCCACAGCTCTTCCAATAAGCCAGAAAAATATTGATTTAATCCAACTGTGCATCCATGTTTCATCCAAAAGTCATTTCCCTGAGATATTTTACGTGAGCACCAGTAAGAGTGAAGAGGCATCCTCGGAGGCATCTCCTCCAGGAAGCAGTAAGTTTCCGAAAACTCTGCTGCATCACTGCCAGAGCAGACACTGTATCAGGGCAAAAAGAACATCCCAAAGTCTACTCTAGATCTGCAAAAGTAAAGGTGGGAAGTCTTCAGTTCACTTTACTGTTAATCCTATTTCTCCATACCCACATTCTGGTTAAATAAACCTTCAGAGGAAGGTTTTACTTCATTTATGCATACATGAAAAATACAGATAAATTTATATATGAAGGCTCTTGGACACAGTGGTCACAGCATTGTAGAGAGCTACAAGACCCAGCTTCCATTCTGAGCAACATTTACATACACTGAAGTGTAACTTACTTCCCCTCTTAATTTCCTTATGCCCAAAGTGAAACTCCTCAATCTACCCAATTAGAAGTAAGGCTTGAAAAAATGTTAAGAAAGCACTTTTTGGGATCTGACACTCAAGCTGTACCAGCCAAGCCTTCTAATACAACTCTCAGGCACCAAAGGGTGGTTTTGATAACACAGTTTATGACTGGTTTGTGAAGTGAAACAGGTTATGTTAAATACAGGTAGCTCTTAGCTTAACAACTACACATAGAAGATTGCAAGGGTTGCTGAAGAAGAAAATAAATTTCCATCCCTTAATTCTGAAAAATTGTGGCACAGGTTTAACCGTAAAATTATTAAAGAAGTTTGAGTATTGTTTATTAAAGGAAAAAAAAGAAAGAAAAAAAAAAGAGAGTTTAACATTTGACATTTATTAGAGAATACAATAATGTCATACTTTGTCTGTATCATACTGAGTCTCTGTGCCCTTATGCACACAATCAACACAGAGATGGAGGCATAACACCCAGAGAGAGCAGGAGACTCCTCTCCTACCTCTGCAGCAAAAACCTTTGTAGCAAGCATTGAAAATACCAGCTAATCATTTCTCTGACAGCTACTTTCAAAACTGACATTTTTGTGTGGAGTTTAGAATCCAGAAATGATGGTTCTTTGTTTTGAAGCCAGAGTAGTCTACACAATCCTGTAATTTCATGTAGTGTAGGTTCTGAGTTCACAACAGTGTCAATGTCATATGCAAGCTACAACAAAACTCCCTGTAATCATGTTTGGTAACTGTTTATGAAGAAAGAGAAACCAAAGTATGCCTAGAGAGAAGGAAGAAAATCAGGAATAAGATGATTAAAACAGAGATAGAAAAAAACCCCCAAACCTAAGGCTTGGAAAAGAAAAAAAAGAGGATTATTGTCTTACTTAAGTGATCCCCTGTGTGGAAAAGAGATTGTAATCAGAAATCTGCCACTTATCCAACAAATTAGCCTGACTTTCAAAGGCATCCTTTACCAGATGGGTGCCTTGGAGTAATCAGTGCACCCATTACATGGAAAGCCATTTATTGCAGGAAGCAGGATTAGACTGAATCAAGGAAACAAAACCAACTCTCCCTCAAAAAAAAAACCTAATTAAAATCAGGCAATGTATCTTTCAGACAAAAGTATTTTCAACCTGAAGCATTGTCTGGTGTGAAATGTTGAGAATAACTGCAGGAGTAGTATTCAAGGATCTCTACATCTTTTTTTTTTTTCCAGTTTAAGCCTGAAGGTTTGTGAGTAAGATGACACACTCCCTAGAAGAGACAAGGAGTGTGCTTTATGTCACCTTCAGTATCAGCCCCCAACTTTATAAACACACAAATTCACTGCACAATGTAAAAACTCAGTTTCTCACCAGCCAGGGAGGATGGGGGGTTTATTCTCCAGACCTGCCATCGGCTTTGGCACATCACACCCTCTTCTGCCTCTCCTCACGGAAAGTCATGGGGTCAGAGCTGTCTGGGCCCTACAAATGGTCCTTCAGCTCCCTAAAACTGATTCAGGGACTAAGAAGTAACAGACTAGGAATGCAAAAGCACTCATTGATACTGGCAGAGAGGAAAAACAAAAATAAAGCAAAACTGCCAGGGACACACTTGTGACTGTAGCATCTCATTCCCCAGCTCACCATCATTGGCTCAATGGTTAAAAGAAATTTATGGGAAATGCCTCTCCCTCCCATTCCAAATTGCAGCACTGATTCACCTGCAGAACCCTGACCAGGTCATTTAACCCTTCCCTTTGTTTTAACCAGCTGTAATGGGAGGATGAAGACCCACATCACCTGAGGTCTGAAGAAGTTTCTTTGAACCAAGATGCTTTGAAGGATAAGTAAGCAACAGAAACAACACAAAGCACAAATATACAGTAATGAATAGCTACTATAAAACAAAATACTTTAAGAAAAAATCAAAGACAAAATTTGAAGGTCAGATTTCTAAGAAGCAGCAAAAGAAGTGAACTCAGATTTTACCTTATCCGATCGTATTTGGGATGCTCTGAAAATGAAGTTCACTAAACAGTAAGTTTACATATGAAGAAAAACATCGTTCCAAAAATGCAAAGTTTTACAAAAACATACATTTATAAGTGTTCAAATCTTCCAAATTCTTTGAGGTTTTAAGCCTAGTTTCTCTAATATATGGGAGCTTTTGGCTATTCCTACTACTTTGTGATCATTTGCTCAAGCATTCATCAAAGGCAGGTACCGAACACGGGAACCCCTCTCCTGCATGTCAAATATGCCCTAAAAATCCTAAATGAGTTAGCACAGACAAACAAATACATAAGAGAATGCAATACGAGCTTTTGGACATTTGACACAGTTTGGAGACGATCACCTCTTTTTTCAGCTCATTTCTGGTTTTCCCATTTACCCGGTGAATGTCCTGCCTTCCCAGCTTTTAGCTTCTCTGGTTACAGAATGAATCCCAGGCATTCTCTGCTCCTACACACCCCCTTTAATTTAGCAATACATTTGAATGGAAGGATGAGCATCACTGGATGAACAAACATCTTGTCTAAGGCAGTGTCATTTCAGTGCTTCTAAAAACACTAAAGAACAGAGCCATGATCTTAGCAGTTACTGTGGGATAGTTTTTTTCCTGACTTTCAGAATAAGATGAAGTGCATCCATAATCAATATGTTTCAGTCTTTGCATGGCTGCCGTTTTCTTGTGATTTACAATGCTGGTCATGCAACCATTAGCCACAGACTTTCCCAGAACAACCAGTATCTGAAATAACATATGGAATGGCTCCGTTTACCTCAAACTCCATTAAATCTATTGTGCTAAGCAAGACTGGTAGCAAAGGAAAGACTGTAAAAATGCATGCAGAAGCATTTAAATTTACTGCCAATTCAGAGATGAATGAATTCCCAAGTTCACCTAATCTGGAGTGTAATAAACCTGTAATAAACTCCACACTGCACATACAATGACATGCGCTCACCCCAAAGCTTTGCTCCAGAACACTTTGCTTATTCATCAACACATTGCACCCCTTATCTTTAAAGTATATACATTGCAATCTAACCTCTTCCCAGGAGTGAATTTTTTATACAATATTATACATTTTTAAGAATTCAGTTTCTCAGTCCCAGTTAAGAGGGAGATTTCAAAGTCTCATGTGCATTCTTGCCCTGGCCTCTGCAAGTAAGTGTCTAAACTATCACCTGGTACTCTTAAAACTTTTACACATCATTGTGATTATACATTTTTAAGAATGCAGTTTCTCAGTCCCAGTTAAGAGGAAGATTTCAAAGTCTTATGTGTATCCTTGTCCCAGCCTCTGCAAACAAGTGTCTAAACTATCATCTGGTTCTCTTAAAACAATGACACTCCAACCTGTTCCTAGCTTCTCTCCTAACTGTGAAGCAGCAATTAGTCTGGACAAGAGCCCACTTAATTTTTTACCATCAAACCCCATGTCAGGAAAAAGAAGGTGGGGTTTTTTGGTGGTTTTTTTTTGGGTTTTTTTTTGGTTCTGTTCAGTCCCTTAATGGCTCTCATTAATTGCCAGGGCCCACCTTTCAGTGGAGCAGCTCTGGTGTTTAACAACACGCACAATTAGCCGGCCCTGTTACTGTTTATCTGGGAGGCAGGCACGGAAATTTCCAAGAGCGTGGTGTCTGCCGTGCCCATTAGGAGGAAGAGTGAGGACATTAGTCTTTGTGACATGTGGTATTCAGATGCATCCCACTGACACAGAACATAAATGGCCTCGGGGCGCCGATGGCGAACACGTAACTTCTGAAGCCATCACGGCCCTACTGCCCACCAATTTATCACTGTCTTACAGAAGCCATGTGTGCTCACTCACCCCTGTCAGCCATCATTTCAAAGGGGCTGGCATGTCACCACAAAAGGGACAGTCAATAAAACTGTCAGTGCACTCCGAAGCTTTTTTCCGTGCTGAGCGCTGGGTTGGGTTGGGAATCGGCGGCAGAAATTCTGCGTGCCCGCCTCTCTGTGTCCCCACGCTCAAGTGCACATCTGGGAGCAAACATCACAGAAAACTTCATTGGAGGCAATAAAAATGAGGGCCCAATGAAATTCTCACCTCTCATTCTGCCTCCATGCTTTGCAAATCCTCTCAAGATCCTTGTAATAATGTAAATGAAAATAGATGCAAATGCAGGCAGAAGAACCAAGAAATAATTGACTGTCTGATTACCATTGTCTGCTCCTATGCAGAGCTCATTTGGTAATTATGAGGAACTGCAAACAAGCTGTATAGCTCTATGAATGCATTTAAAATCAACACATTTGGGGGGGGAGAAATACACTGCACCACAATTTCTGCACCATTGTTCCTTTTAACTCGTATTTTGAGTTTAATAAATCTGCTACTTCACTTATTTTGAGTTTAATAGAGACATTCAAGTCAGAGATGAACATTTTTGCTGCTGCACTTCAGAAATGTGAAAATCTTGCTGATTCTGGCTGATTCTGGCACGGCTTGTATTTCTTGTTTACCCTAATCTATAACTTAGCAAGCCCAATTTCCTTTCAACTATGTACAAATACTGGTGTGATTGACATGGGAAAATGACACACGTCCAGCTGCAAAACTGCTTAAAAGATGAATTAAGCATTGCCCCTAAACCAAAACAATCTCTCTTACCAAGACAAGGTGTGCCTGTAATTCCAGACCCCTTCTAAAAGCACCAGACTCGTGCAAAGCAATTGAAGAAGGGTTCCCAAGATCTCCTTTCTGAATACAGCTGGGTATTTTTAATACTAGTTTGTAAGGACAAAACAGAACTAGGTTAATACCAATACAGAATGGAATAACAGGATTTTTTAAATCCCCTTAGGCCAATAAAGAGCTGTCACTAGGATCAAAAAAAAAAAAAGAAAGAAACATTCCAGTTGAAACATCTTCCCTCCCATGCTCAGTGCTTATGCAAGATGTAATATATTAATAATTTAAAAAGAATAGAGTAGTTAGGATTTTTGTCTGTTTCCTTCCAGATACCCCAACCCCCAATATCCCACAGGCAGGTAAAAATTCATAAATTATTCCAAAACCAGTCCACCAAGCCATTTTGTTAGAGAGGCTGAAAGGCCAAGAATGCTTTTTAAAGTGTCAAAGAGCAAATATGGGAAAAACATATAATACTAGTTACTTCTGCAACAGTATTTTAACATTAGGTAAAAAGAATGGAATGGAACCCTAAGTTCTTGCCCACGAGTTTATCCAAGAAGGAAAAGCAAACAAACAAACAAACAAACAAAATCTGGAGTTAAATACCAAATATTGGAAGTAATTTTAAAAACAAGACAAGCTTAAGTTCACATAAAAACAAAGAACAAGAAAAGTTATTTTGAAAAAAACATACATAAGCAGATTTAGATTTAGAAAACAGAGCATTTTAGCATTCAAATTCTCCCTGCTTCTGTTAAAATGGACCTGAAGAGCTGCTGAGTATTGAAATGCCTGATACAAGAAAAATACTGCATAAGATACAAGTAAGTAATTTAGGCTGGCTAGTGCTTGAATATCCAAACTGAGGCTACCACAGCCAAAACTAGGAACAATTGCTTTTGCTTCAAGCTGTAAAGACTGTCCCAAATTCCCACTGCAGTTAGCACTGGCAAGCACATCTGCACCATTGGTGATGAAAACATGTCCCAGGTAAGTGGGAGGCTACAATGACAGCTTCTGCAACATTTTTCTTTCCAGCTGCTGTCCTCTCCACCAGAGGATGGCATCTTGCAAGCAGCTGATGTCCAGCAGTTTTCAGCAGTGTTGTCTGATTGCCATACCATAAAGCAGTGCCTGACCACATCCTGATTCTTCAACAGTCTAATCAATACAGATTTCAGTGATGTTCAAACTCAGAAGAGGACTCTTCCTTTTCCTTGGAAGTTACAGGAACAATCTGACTGTACTTCCCATTTATGGGTATCTTTCTGTCAGAGGAGGAGGAAGTGAGAGGGAGGAGAGAAGGTAAGGAATGTTTCAGTTTGGTAGACCACTGGAATTCATTTAAAACCCCATAAAATTAGCACAGGTTTTGTAATACATTTAAATTGTCTTTATATTTGTTTAAAGCAAGTCTGAACTGCAAGCATGGGAATATTTCTTCTACAAATCTGACCTCACCTTGTCCAGTACGTGACCCAGGGGACAGGACTACAGTCTGGAGGTAATTTTCACAACCAGTGAACAAATCCTGGTTTGTTCAAGGTTTTTTTCATGCATCAGAAAACACTCTGGAGTAGCATTTCAAATTAGAAGACAAGGTCTTATCTTTGAAAAATAGGTAAGTTACCCACTCAGAAAGGTTTGGGTTTTTTTAAATAAAAGAGATGTCACTCAAGACAAGTGGCAGATTCTGCCATTATTTGTAGAGCCCTAGAGTACCAAAGACATGAAGTTTAAAGCTGCACGTGGTCATCACACTGACACAAGGACAACCTTTCCTCCATGGAGAAATGGAAAGCACATGTGTCCTTCCAGAACCCCACAGTCAGTCACAATTTGCAGTGCCAAGCACCAAAAAAGACAACCACAAATAGTTTGTTTGCTGACGAATCGGCACCAAAGCCTTGGAAAATTCTGCAATTAGCAGCAAGGAATTTTGTGCTAAATAATATGTTTGTGGCAGAGATGAATCAAGTTCAAGGGTGATTAGAAGCAGGAAGTAATAAAGAAAGAGAGTCAGCATCTGACTCTGTCAAAAGTCTTTAACACCCAATTATCATAACTATAAACAGCAGGAAAAAAATTTTAAATTTATTGAAATCAGGCTAGCACTGCAGGCATCCTATCTTGGTTTTTTTATTTCTATGAAACCCCCTAGCATATCAATAAGCCTTAAGGAATGGCTTAATAAATTTTAATATTCCTCTTGAAGTTCATATTAAAGTATTTTACATCAGCAGTTATTCGTTTATTACTAATAGATCGATATTAATATTGATTTGTCATAATAAAGTTAGTGAGCATTCATTACCTTACTAATTTGAAGACAGCAGAATGATGGGAAACAAATATTACAAAACATCATTAACAGATATTGAGTATACACCAGATTTTGAAGCTCTACCTTCTCATGAAGGAAGTGAGTCGTAAAAAGGCAGAACTCCAATTTTAACTGCACTTGCCATTATGATTGCAACTGGATCAAATGGAAAGGAACATTCCCTTATCACACTAAATGACACAATAGCATAAAAATCACATTAGAATACAAGGCCTGTGAAAATATGCTTGTATTATATTATACATTAAGCCAAGCCAACACCTAACAAAATGAGGAACTGCAGTATTCAGAGTATCAGCCTGAGGAAACTGCATTTATAGAGAAGGGATCCCACAGGTAAAAAATTGTAATGCTTTAGGATTGAAGAATAGCTACAAGTGTGGGCAGGTCATTTGTGGGCTGACCAATAACATCCAGGTGACTGAAAAGCTCCTGAGTACTTTTGTGGACCTTCTTCAAAAAAGTATTATTACAAAGCACTTGCACTTCCTTAGCTTCCAGCCATAAAACCAAGACATAAAACCAGTTTCCAGCAAAGAAATCAACAAGCCTCTTTATTACAAATAAAATTGATAGCAGCAAACATATAAACATATTTCTGAATGATTCCCTTATTTTAAGTCAAGTGCTGTAAATTAGTTAGCTTGATGGTAATTATTCAATCCTGAAATCTATTTCTGCCTTGGCTGGAAAAAGAAAAGAAAGAAATCTTAAATCCCAGTCTTGCAATAGTTGTGGCTTTATTTTCCATGATAGCACATGGGGTTTTACTGGTGCAAGAACCACCAGAAGAAAATACTCAAGTCTGTACTTGTCTCACAGGCAAC
Source organism: Cyanoderma ruficeps (assembly GCA_008694505.1). Taxonomy (NCBI): domain Eukaryota; kingdom Metazoa; phylum Chordata; class Aves; order Passeriformes; family Timaliidae; genus Cyanoderma; species Cyanoderma ruficeps. The sequence continues at coordinate 322,365 of VZDJ01000426.1, forward strand.
TGTAGTACAGGCAGGACCACTAGCATCAGTTTAAAGTGGCCCAACACTTGGCATAATACAGCTTGTTTTAAGTTGCATGTGCAAGGTTTGATTCTTCATTTTGTGCCCGAGATTATGGATATGGGTTGGATGCTCGCTGTGCAGATGACAGAGAAACACAATGTTCTACCCCTCTGGAAAACAAAATCTGCTTTCTTGTAAGTCTTGTTCGAAATCTTGAATTTGACAGTTTGGAAGGGATACAGTACTGCAGATGTCATTCTCTGTCCCTCTCACGAGCTCCCCCGAAGTTATAAAACAATGAAAGTAGAGCCTTGGATGCCCTAAGCCCTGCAACTCCTGCCCTCCCAGGAAGCTGCCTGCTGCCAGGGCTGGGGCACACGGATAGCAACAACCAGCAGGAAGGACTTCTCTAGCTCACCTGCTAGAAGTCTGCATTCACTGCTTAGGTACCTTTGATGCCTGAATGAAGCTATAGTCTCATTTTAGTTCCACACCAAACCTGCAAAATTTATCTTTGATAAACACTTATGAAATTCAGTTTAGGCAACAGCAAGGGAACAAATACGCAAACTTGGGATGGCCATATAAATAATTTGAGAAGTTAGTGCAGAAAGCAGGTTGTGATTCGAGACACCAGGAATCCAAACTCTCTCCTCTGTTTGCTGCATGACCTCAGACAAGTAATACTGCTCATTCTCTTAATACACTTCTGTTCCCTTAAAATTTCCTCTGATGAAAGGAGGATAGTGAATCAGATCTCACTATTTAGGTAGACATCAAAATGCACGTGGAAAGTGGACTCCTCTGAGAAATTGAGAAAATCAAGGTTCTTATGGCTGAAATCACCAGGTGAAAATTAATCCCATTTACAATGGGGCTGGACTGTAACATATTTGATAGCATTCAGACCCCAACTTGCTCACATGTCAGAATCCCTTTGAGGGACAGAAATTTTACAGCCCGACATCTTTTCCCTTATTATTCCTTCTGACATTCGCACAGCTCTATTTCCCTTTTGTGCCGAGGAAGAGGCACCTGTGCTTCTCCACTCATTTATAATATTCAGATTCTGCTTTTGAACTTTCCTTTGCCCCAGTTTCTTGTCATCACTGCCGAGTTATCAGCATGGGGAAGCGAGCAAGTAGCTTTCTCTCTTCCCTCAGGCAATACCATTGCTGCGCTTTGATTTGCGTCACAGAGACAAAAAAAGTAGAACAGCTGCAGCCCTTAATTGCAGAAACCACGTATGCCAGGCCAAGCTGCAGTTTCACTGTTGCTCTTTCAGCTAGAAAAAATTATTAAAGGCCCAGCCTCTTGCTTCCCCAAAAACATGTTTCCCAGCTTGTACATTAGAGCAGTACGCGACTTTCAGACAGTGAAATATGGTAAAAATTTGAAAACATCAATGCTTTTGAGAAGAACAATGGCAATTGTTGGAAATAGACGCCTATACCAGGTGCATCACCTGAGTGCTTCCCGCAAGTCTGTGAAGGCAGCAAATCCATCACTGCCTGCCCCTGTTCTCCAGACCCCTCCTGGGAGAGGATGGATGGGCACAGGCACTTTATTCCACTTGCTAAGGTGGGTTACTGTAGGTGGAAGAGTCAGGAGTCTGGGGGTTGTTTAGGAGCAGGGAGCATTATTTTAATAAATATGAGATCTAAGAGTCACATCTGGCATTTGCAGTGAGGGGAAGACCAGCAGGTCTGGCAGTACCTCCCAGATTCCTGGGGATGCCTTTCCCCAGATTTTAGCCCTAACTCTTTCACACATATACACTCCTTTTTACACATCCATAGGTGCACTCCCACAACAAAACCAAGAATGGCTTTCATTAACTGAGCATGGAACTGAAGGGCTTGACTTGCTGGGAATTCCCAAAAAAGTCACCATGGTCACCATGATCCAGCCCTGGCCTGGAAAACAATGACTACTGCCAGACCAATACTGATCTGGACTAGAAAATACACACTCAAGGTTATTATTTTCAACTTCAGCATGCAATACCATTTCCCACTGAAACACTTTCTTGCAGGTATATAATCTCTCTGCTTCTGAATGGCTGTTTTTGAGGTTTTCTTGATGATCAATTATCTCCTTTCACACTGTCCAAGTTACCAGACGGACCCAGAAAGTGTTTTAAGATATAGTTTGTTTACCCTGTAGAGCATTAAGACAACTTTATACTGAGAAGGATCATCATCATCATCTGATGACGATCTTTTGCTTCTAAAGAAAAGAGCAGTTCTGTTAACGGATAATGTGCTAATGCATTAATATTTCAGAAAAAAAGAGTAAGGGTATCAGGGTGGGTGTGCAAATATAGAAAGAACATAACACACTAAAAAAGAGAGAACCATCAATTAGAATCCTAAACAACGTAATGATTAATTAGGAAGAAAGCTTCCAGTCCCTCAAGGCCTTAGAAGATCCCTACACAAATTCAGATGCAGAATGCTTTCAGACTGTGCACTCAAAACTTACACCTGCAGTAGCCATGTGCTGGTGATGCAACAGCTGGATAAATCTACTCCTCCACCCAACCTCCACCAGCTGACTCAAGAAAAGCAAGGAGCATGAGAAATTTTTCATTATACTGTAATCATATGCATGTTACTGATGCTCACACAGCCCTGCTTTCATGAGGAAGAAAAGCCAAAAATAAAAACGTCTCAACTTAAAAGAGTGCCCTGTTCTGGTGGTATTTACACTGCTGCAGAAGCGTAAGGTTTGGATTACTAACGTGGGCTGTTCACCACCAAATTCCCAGGAAAACGCAAGCTGTAAAAGGTTGTGCTTGCTTTAACTTCTTGATCAAAAGGTAAAACTCTTCTAGACAACTTTGCAGTTTTGTTTAAAAACTATTTTGGTCCTGATGAAATTTGTCATTTTACAAAAACCACACTTACTACCTTGAAAAAAACCAATCACCTAATNAAAAAAAAAAAAAAAATCCCTAAGTCACTAAGATTTGGATTTGCTGGAAATTCCGTAATTATTTTCCCTGCATTACTTGCTTGAACTGGGTGAATATGGCGAAGATTTACTGATCTCATCTTTTCAGGTGAGCTCAATTCTGCCATGAGTACAGGGTGCTCAGTCAGGAATACAGTTTTTTTCCCTATTCAAGGGCATTGCTTGATCGTACCAAACAGCTCTGGCTTAAAGCACAGACCTGTCCATTTACATGAGTACTCATTTTGGTGCCTCACAATCTAGCTGTTTGCTCTAGGCAGTTACTATGGCTTCTGCTCATGGCCATGCTTTGTTCCTCAATCTCCTTCCAGAAAATAGGAAGCAACAGCCTGACAGCAGAAGGGAAAAGAAGACAGCAGAAACCTCTGCATCAGAGCTATACTTACACATTTGCTCCCAGGTCTAGATGTACTTTTGGGCTCAGAGTTGCTTATTCCAATCAAGTTTTGCCATGGGAAATTTTGACAGACATGGAGAATAACAATGTTTTCCACCTACAGTGAAATGTTCTGAAAGGGGAGATGCCTGGTGGTTAATTTTCTCCTTTTGGTAAATATGCATATAGCCTGTCCTGTTTTTGACTCGAATGATATTTGAAGTATTTTTAGAGGCAACCACTGGCTAGACCAAACATTCTCCCTTTCCTGAAATAGTAGCTCTGTTTTATGGTCTCTGAAGCATCCTGGCTTTTCTCATCCCAACTGCAACTCAGTTGTGCTGATCTACTCAATCAGAGCCCTTCCCACACCTCCAGGGATGCTCCCAACTCTACACAGCCGACCTCAGCCTTGGACTACCAGAGCTATATTTAAGTGAGCAGTATCACCCAAATCAATCCAGCTTCTGATCTCCTCTGGACAGAAGAGAAAACACTATGATGGTATCTCTACTCATCCCAGAGTCCTTGACAAAGAGATGGTCCTGGAAAAATGGACTTGTTCTCCAGCACAACCAGCAAGAAGAGATGGGTAACAGAAGCTCATTCCTCCATGGGCAGTGAAAATCTCACACCAAGGATGGAGCTGACTCTGAGGAGTGCTGGCTGAATTCCGTGCCTGTCTCTCAGATGAGTACCTAATGTACCTTGATTTCATTCAAGTTCAGCAAAAGCATCGCAGAGGAACAAGGTGTGCGTGCTGGAAAGGCACCAAATGGTGACATGTTTGTACTGCTGTTTGGCTAGAACAATACAGCATTTATCAAAAGTTAAACATTTACTCAAAACAGGGCTTCTGTATGCTCTCTGTCACGGTGCAAATTGCTGTAATACAGCATGAAGTTCCATACAGAGGAGCACACACAATGGAAGAGGTAAAACAATTCTGCTGACTTGACCCACCCCTTTTTGCTCTGTTTTCTTTTCTCCTGAGCATGGGAAGAGTGGGATAAGGCTATTTTGTGCTTGTCTTAAAGAAGATAATAAATTACAACAGCATCTTTTTCTGTTTGATTTCACCCTTATTTAAGTTAGTTAAGGAGAAAAAAAAATAATGGTGGTACAACAGAGAAAGAAATTGACTTAGGATTTGTCAGCCCTGTGGCCTTGATCCAGTTTCAGCTTTTGTATCTAGATGCCTAAACAGAAGGAGGAGTCAGGGAAAAAAATAATCACACAGTCCAAACAATTGTTTGCACAGCACATATCAGTAAAGTGTCACCCAAATCATCCTGCTTCTGGACGGCAAGGAGTTCCCCCTAGGGCAGCAGACTGTGACTCAGGCACCAGAAGTTTAAGGTCCAGGAATATAGAAACCCTTCCTCCGCAATTTCTCACTTTAGAAGGGCAGCAGCCCGTCCTAAGAGGGACATACGACCATAAAGCAGCCCTGCTACACAAAATCTGACTGGTTTTATTTTCTAGCATGCAAACTTTGAGACTGGTGTTACTTTAATACTGGAAGTTGAGTGATGCTGATTTTCAGGAGTACTCCAGCAAGCACTCAAGAAGTTAGTTTTTGCTTGAGCCAATTCTTGAGACACATGCTCCCAGCCTCCAGAGGTGAGGGATTGGCCTGAAATCTCTGAAAAAGGGGGGCTGTGACTTGTGTGTTCCATCTTACCACCACTGCTGCAATGTTTATGTATTTCTGTACAAAACCAATATACAACGACAAGTCATCTAAGACTTCTCCAGGGAGAAAAATGACATGGAAACCTCTCCCACCTCCCAAAGGGTACAAACTGGCAGATGGACAACTGCAACTGAGACGAGCATGAAGCTGAAGAGCTTTTCCAAATGCACTGGCTGTCCTGCCCTGCTGCCAGTGGCATGTTTCTTCCTTTGTGTTGTCATCTGATGCAGACTCGAAGGAATTGGTCCATCCACAGAACTTAGGCAGCACAAGAAATGCCATTTAACAGGCGCCATGGAGGCACTGAAATAATTACCCAACCTGCAAGGTCACAGTGTGCTGCACTAAATCTCCCATGTATTGTAAACAGGCAGTTTCTGCAGGACAAAAGCACAGGCAACATTGTTTTGCTCACCTATTATAGTGGCCTCACCTCCAGAATCGTTACAAAAACAGGATCTGCGGTCAGAGAGGAAAATAATCTGAATTTTGTCCTCAGGCCACGGGCTCTCCATCCTTCCAGCTTCTCCCAGCAAGCGTGGTGGTTTCACTCACACAGGGCTGGTGTTTCTGCCATCTGCCCACCATACTGGTGGGGAGGTTGGAAAAAGGAGGAAACAAAGCAGGGCTTGTCTCTCTCCACCAGGCAAAGGGAAGCCTGAACTGGCACCCAGCAGGCAGTCTCTATATCAACAACTAGCCAGGGGCCTGTGAAGGCTAAAAACAGCAAGAGATCTTCTTTCTAAGAAATAATTTAAACAGAGTTGAGGCTATATCAAGAGCTGGAAAAGGGCCTATGGAAAGAGTTGGGGGGAGGAGGGAAAGACCCCATCAACTACATACGTGATAAAACTAAGGCAGCACAAAAATCCAGCTGGAACCAAAGATTTATTTACACCCCTTTCTGTAGAGCTCCTTACAACTACTTCAAGAAGCCCTTTTTAAATCCAGGTAATGAGTGGCTAATGGCATTGCCAGGGAGCATTGTCACAGTTACACATTTTCCTGTTACAGCAGGCGGGAAGAAAAGACAGCTACTTTTTATGGGAAAAAAACATAATTAAAACCCAGACATATTTGTATGAAATGAGTTAACACAGACAACAACTCCCTGAGAGAAGGATGAAGAACTCCAATCTGATCAAAATCTTATCCAGAAATGGAAATTCTTTGCTGGGAACTCGGGAGAGGCACTCAGACAATTGTTATCTCCTATTCAGTTTGAGGCTGAAAACACCAATTTCAGTTGCCCAACACTAGAGGTTGATGCAGCAGCGATAACAGGTGTCTGTGGCATTCATGTAAAATAAAAGTCTTTGAACAAATGAAAAGAAAATTTCCAAAACCAGACTTTATGTCAAAGAAAAAAATACCACAGGGCGCTCCATTGCTCCTTCAGCTTGGAGACTACCTTATTCTCCAGTGAGTAGGGGGTCATAAAACAGTAAAAGCCCTAGAACTGGATCCCACAGAACACAGCATTTCCAAATAGCTGCTAACAATCTGGAGATAAGCCCTAGCTGGATGTTTAGTAAACAGCTGTTGGCATAAAAATCATGTAACACAGACCAACCAGAATTGATCTTAGCATCTCAAGGGGACTCACAGTCTACTGAAACACACAGCTTCTTCATCAGTTATCAAAGATAGAAAAAGGAGGTGTGACTGCACACTGGAAAGACCTAATTGTTTAAGAAAAAAAAAAAAAGCAAATAAGAAGTATTAAAAGAAGCAATAAAACGGAGAACTGAAGCGAATCTTGTAATTTTCAGATCAAAATAAATTAACGTGGTCTGAAAATTAAAAACATCCCAGATTAAAACTCAGTCAGCCACACCATTAGTGCATTCCTCCCAGACTGAGTGGTCTGAGGAATTTATAAATTTGGCATCGTATAAAATGTGCTATTCCTGGCAGGTCTTCGAAACAGGGGAAGTGAAAAGGCCAGGAACACAGGCAGAGCAACAGGGCCAGCCTCAAGAGCACAGCTGTGGGCTATTTGCTGGCATTTCCCAATATTTCACGTCTCAAATCCAGAGCACCAAGTTGGGTTAACAAGTTGTGCTAACCAGCCTCCCTCCCCTTGGATTAATCTACAGCTCTGGTACATGCTGGGATTTGTAGGAAGTCCACGTCAAGTTTAGTAATGCAATATTTATGAGTAGCAACATAGAGACTTTTTTCATTCTTTTAATTAAAAAGTACAAAAGTCATGAGCTGAGACGTCCCTTTTAAAAGGTTTAATATGGAGCAATTCTGAGCTACAAAACACTACAACTTTTCATCTTCCATGCTAAGGAAACATTTATGAAAAAAACCCAAAAAACAAACGACCCCCCACCCCAATCAAAACAACAAACCAAATAGAAAATTCTTTTCCCACAAGGAAAAGCAGCTTTATGCACAAGATTATCTTTCACCAGCTATGCAGATAGTCTGCCTCAAGGGAATGGAAAGACTTGCAAGGCATCTGTCACACAGCAGCAAAAAGGTAGATGACAAAGAAAAAATCAAAGACACAAAAATATACAAACTTCCAAACTACCAGGAAGGTTTGGACACAAGGACTCTTGCAAATGACCGTATTTGCCCACAGCAACGACATCTACACTGGAAACAAAGCTTTTCTTGGTTGGGCCTGATTTTTTAATATTTGGAATATTCACTGCAAGCATGTTGCTGCTTCAAATTTTAGGAAGAACACCAACATATTAGCAAAAGGAAGGAACTCACTTCCAGTACACAAAAGAAGTCCTCTACTCAATTTCCAAGCAAAGGCAAACAAAAGACTACAAAGTTACTCTGGTATCTGTTCAAACATCTACATGCCAGAGCATATTAAATGTACCCACTCCATCACACAATTCCAGCTCAGTTCACTGCCACAGATCCAATCTCCATCAACCCAAGAGTTTGTGTCAGCCTTCATGACTTACTCTTAGACATTGATCTGTGCCTCTGGGACAGAAAGTAGCTCTACCTGTCACTCATTAAGGACTGAAGAAGTGAGAGTTTGATGCACAGCAGTCCCTCACTCCAGCAAAAGAGGCAAAAATGCTACGCTGTGCTTGGGAACAGCTTTGTCCTGCTTTTCTACAATCAACCAAGTTGCTGCCCAAGATATCGTGGGCCTAAACACTTATTCCTTACTGAAAAGCCTGCTGTGCCTATGACAGTTGTTCCTATTCCAAAATAAGAATCAAACCAAGAGAGATGAGTCACCTTATGGAAGTGCCTTGTGACAGTCCTTGGCTTGGGGTGGGACAGTGAGGAGCGGTGAGTTTTGGACTGAAGGGAAATTGGTCTTAAAAAGTGTGCTCATCCAAAGATGTCTTGGAACCAGCTCCCCAGCTGCTCCCAGAAGAGGAAAACCCAGAGAGGAAACACACAAGACATCTGCCTCAGAGGACAAACAAGGGAAGAACCTGAACCATTACATCAAGAAAATATTCTCCAGCTTCCTTCTGCACCCCAACCACGCCGGCTCTGCAGAGCCTTTGGCACACCTGGCACCATGTCCAACCCCACTCCCTCCATTCCCTGAAGATCACAAGAACATCTTTGGTTTGCAGAACACAGGTAGAAAGAAAGATCCTTTAGGTTTAGCAGCTAAGGTACTTCTGAAATTCTTTGTTTCTAAAAGCAAGGAAAGGCGAAGGCAGCAGGATGAATCAGAGGTGCAACACGGATGTAAAAGCAGAGCCACTAAGAAGAAAGGAAGGAAACAATAACCAAAGAATGTATTTCTTCAGAATTCACACATCCTAATGCTGCCCACTTCCTTTGCACTCCCTCAGCTGAATTTTTGTCCGTGTAAATAAACACGTGCAATGGGAATTCAGCTCAGGACCTTGCTCCCATTACTGTATCTTGCATTTCATTGAAATGTGCAATCCCATGGAAGTCCAAACTTTAACCCATTTGGGTGGAGTGACTACTATTACAAACTTCATATTTTTCCTAAAGCTCCAGCTGCTGGAACTGTAAGACTCCGTGAGAATCCAAAGATCTCAGTTGCAGGATTTTTGTTCTGTTTATTTTAAAAGATAACTCAAGTTCTCATGCTTGTGGAGAAAAAAAATAAATAAAAAGAAAAAGATTAAAACTATGACTTGCAGGTTTATCAAAGGCTCAGAAACCAGAAGAGGGGAGAAAAACATACTTTCCATCTTTTACAAAAAGCTTATGATTCTTTTAGTTTCCTAACTGCTAACTCCTTTGGGTTTTTATTCTGCAGCACCTTCTCTCCAATGACTTTTTTTTTTGCAGAATATAATTATTCCTCAATAAAGTGATAGATTAGAGGGCCCATTTGTCCTGTAGCTTTACTGAAGGTGATCATATTTGACGAGTCCAAAGTAGTTTCTCTTCTATGCATATAAGATGTAAAATTATTTCAAGGGTGTTAGTTTAGACCCCAGCGCAGAGGGAAGAGACAGATCTGCTACAAGACTCCTTAGATAAAATATAAAAAGGTAACAAAACATTTATGTAGCCTCAAAACAAAGGAACCAGGCCACAGTCTGTCATCAGGTTTGCACCTATCACCAAACCGATGCCACCAATAAATGAAAGCCTGGACAAACAGAGAATATTCTTGAGTCTCCATGGACGTTTTTCTGGGACTTCACAAGAATGCTTTGTCTGCAATACCAACACCCTTAATGCCAAGGGAGAAAGAAAGCACCCAACACATTGCCTTAAAAACTGCCCCATTACTTTTTAATGGTGATTCCAAACTATTTCCAGGCTATGCTTTAAGTCCCATCACCTGGTTCACGTGGGTTATTTGGTTTTGAAAACACCCTGCAGAAGTAGGGGAGCAGCTTTGTGATGCAAATGTGTTTTACTTGGTAGCACCAGATGACCACACCAGACCACCTGTATCCCCTCCACTAGAAGAATAAAGTAGTTGTCAGAACTCATTTTCTTCCTAGATCTTATGAAAGAAGTTGAGGTACACTTTGTCCAGCTCTTTTTTGTTTGTTTGTTTGTTTGGGGGGTTTTTGGTGGGTTTTTTTTTGGGGTTTTTTTTTGGGGTTTTTGTTTGTTTGTTTTTGTTTTTTGTTTTTTATATTTTCATGGAGAAAAAGAAAGTATTTCTTTCTAAGTAGATTCCAGCTTCAGCACTCTCAAGTTACAGAACTGAAGCCTAATAGGCAACACAGGATCATTGGTGATAAAGATGAAAGACAGAATGAAGTGCAAGCAAGAGCACACATGGGTGTGTATGTATTATTATATTAAGCTGTGCATAAGCGCAGCTTGGCCAAATTAAGTTTTCAGTTAAACTCCCATTGCTGAAACACAGATTACGTGCAGTTAATTAAAAAATACCTTCTAATAATTCTCAGTGAGTAAAGCAAACTACAGCTATGTAGCAGTGGTGGAGACATTTACTGAAATTCATTCAGACCCCTGTGCTGGCTAAAGAGGTTGAGCACTGCAGAAGAGGGCAGAGTGGTGCACTGCCATCTCACTGTTATGCTGCAATCCCAGAAAGCCTGGCTGGCTGAAGAGGAGCCACTCAGTTCACAGAGCTACTTGGAAAAAAAATTCCATCCATTTTCAGATCTGCTGCAAGGTTTCCTCTCCCTCCTCTGCAGTATCAAATGCTACTGACCACAGCTGGCAAAGACATATAAAATGAAATGGAGCCCTGTCTCCTACCAGTACAAACCCACTAATGAGAAGTTATTAAAAATATCCTATTCATTTCACCCACAAGAACACATCCCCAAAGAATTTACTGTCACTGTAGACCTTAGCCCGAGTGGTAAAGCCAGTGATCCAGCTCAGCTTTTTCTACACAGATTGCAATACCACAGCTCAATGCAAGCAGCACCTACTCTCGATGCATCCTCAATTTTTTTAACAAGTGTAAGGAATTAACAATCAATTTCTTTCATCTTCAGGGCAACAACTGCTCAGGCCAAAGGAAGAAAGCAAGGAATTGTTTCATTTGGCTTTCCCTTGTATCAGTACATTTACCAAACAGCTCTTACGTAGAACTTGTCATGGTGATTCATTTTATTGCATCCAAGGCTGTTGTACTGCCCCAGTAGGTATTCCAGCTACAAATGAGTCATAAAACCCGTGAATGTGGTGTTTCGTAGAAAAGGCTGAATTCTGCATCAAAGGAGTCGCAAGAGAAAAAAAATTAAAAGAACAGAAAGAAAGCGCCATTACTTGGGGGCGAGGGGGTTGGAAAAAGAAAAAGAATACATGAATAAATAATGTGGAAGTAAACAAAGTCCTTGCCGTGTTGAGCACAGCTGTTCTACAGCATTTATAAAGTCTCTGGTTACAGAGTCAGGGCCATTTCCCCAAGGAGAGAAAAGCCCTGTACTGCACAATATGGGAACATGAACTTATAGGAAATATGCATTGACTTGTTAGTGCTGAGGAAAAAAGATTTTGAAAAAATCACCAATCTACAACAATTCTAAGCAAACAAACAACCTGATGCTTCCAGAGGACTTGCACAGAGATGATTACACCCGAGTCAAAATTCTTACAAAGTCAACATTCAGCCTACTGTGTTAGACCTAAACACCACCAATTTTGCCTCTTTGAAGCAGTTATGTGGATAAGAGAGCAGCCTATTATAAAGTGCAGACACTGAGTAAATCATTGCCCTTGCTCAGTTCTGAAAGGGAGAACAAGCTGTTCCTCTTTGCTCTGGGCTCCTCATCCGTGTTCAGCGCCTGCACTGACTCCGTGTGCGTGGAACCTGTGCCCGTTCCTGCACGGAGATGGGAAGGCAAGAAATTTATTTAATTTAATTTAATTTATTTAACTAACAATCATTCTGGCATTAAAAGATATCCAGCAAAGCCACTCTGCCCAAAGCCCGTCTGTAGGAAAGGGACGAGGTACAGCACACTGATGGAGCAGGGCCATAGCACATCCACAGGGTTGTTTAAACTGCATTCAGTCAGAGACCCCATGGAGCTCAGAGCAGGCAGTTCAGCAGATCAGCTCCCTGCTTCCTCAGGGCTACAATAAATTACCACAACAGCAGCAAACTAAGTGGGAAGTCATGTTTTCCAACAAGCAGGACAGCACGAGACACCTGCATTCATTCTCCCTCTCTGGAGGTGGGCAGATACGAACAGGCAGCTAAAGGCACAATCTACAAGAGTGAGGGACAGGGCTCTAAACTTGCTGCACTGCTGCAACAGAGATAGTTCAAATATCCAAAACAATATAGCCAAGAGTCAGCCAGGGTTTGTTTTGCTCAGATGGAGAAAAGCCTCATTGCTTTAGTAAGGAAGCCAGCTCAGTATACCCATGTCTCAGGGCATACAGACATTCTTTGGCACTATATAAATACCATAAACAACTATCTTGCTCCAGTGTTAGTTCCTTCAGATTTATTCACACGAGGCATCCCTTCTGTCGAAAGACCAGGATTTCTGCCCAACATTTCCAGCTGATCTTGGTGTGACAACTTCATTCTGAAAGTCAGAAATCCCTGCTTTCCAGTACAAGAAAGCAATTCCATTAGTCAGAGCAATCTCCCAGCAGTAAGAAAGCACGGATTGAATTTTCACTCCACCCAATTCAAAGGTCAGAGAGTAGTTTTCCATCCTACACTGCTCTATACCATGCAGACCAGGAAGCTGAACCAAGACTTGCACACCTGAAGCCAGTCCCTTAACAGCCTACCATGCATCTGCACACTCACGTGCACACACTCTCTCTCTGAGTTTCTTCAGAACTCTCTTTCATTTTTCCCTGGGAAAAAAAAAACAGCAAAACTGATGAGTCTTGCAAAATACTTTGGCTCCAAAACCAAAATAATTTCAACAAAATCCCAAGTCCAGTTTCTCTGAGCAATGCTAGCATTGACATCAATTGTCAAGATAACAAAACCGAAGTGAGCTGGCAGAGGAAAACTAATAATACAAGACCATGAGCTAATTAGGATGGAAAACAGACTTCTGTGGCATTAAGTTTGTATTGCTCAATGCTTGTGAGGTTTCAGGTGGTGTTAGACAGATCTGGAATACTCACTCTTACACTGGCACGTGTCTAGAGCAAATACTATACACTCATCAAAGCTGCTCTAGTATTTTCAGGAATGCAAAGATGAGCTAATAAAAATTAGATTTTAATTTTAACATAGCCTATTTTTTATTTTTTAAATCATCAGAAAAAGGGATGTTCAGTTTAGAAAGCTGTTTTACTTTCACTGACTGCAGAGATGGAAAAAGGAAAGAGAAAAAAGGACTCAGAACCCACATTCCTACTCCTCTGCCTTCTTGAATGACTCCATTATGAGGCTGAAAAGGAGATTTAATTAAATCAGTTCCACTTACCAACCAAACCTTACCTGTTTCTTTGCCAGAGACACCATTCCTTCTTGTTCCCAAAGGGGTGTTGAGAGGAGGAAGAGAAGAGCAGCAAAACTGGATCTTAAGAGCAGGAAAGCAGAGGGGGATTTTAGCTTCTAACCCAATGAAAAAAAGACAGTGGAAAAAAACCCAAGCAGAGATATCAAGCATTCATTAGTGCCAAGCCACCACTGCTACAACTCTTCTCCTGAAGATCCAGGATGCCACATGCCAAAGTCTCAGATACTAAAAATAAGCAAATATTCTAAAAGGGCTTCTGCTGAATTGTACTTTCACAGCAGAAGCTGGACAAGGTCCAAGAAGAACCATGAAACTGAAGCTTTCTGTATAGTGCAGGCATTAAAATATGCGCTGAGTTAAAAGACTGCAAGGAAACCCTGTGCTGTGGTAGCCCCTGCTAAACCTCATAACCATCTCTTTCTCCTCAGCTGTTGTATGAGGGGAGAAAAATTATTACCCTCTGAAAATTAAGAATCAACTTCTTTAAACAGATGAGTCAGCAGATGTAAACTTCAGCAGAGCTAATTCCCCAGGCTGCTGACATCACCACACACATACAGAGACCACCTAGGAATTACTGCAGGCATGCTACTGTTCTGAAAAACATGGAATGAAAAGCAGAACAACCTCTGTGATGGTAGGTGTTGTTTTACTGTGATTACCCAGGGTAACAGAGCTGCTGATTACCTCAAATAGTCTGAGTGCTGTGCATTTTGCTCTTCAAAGGCTTTCATGCAACATCACCTCACACCCAGTTGTTTTTGACAACAGAGTTGGCATCGCTCTGGTTCCCTGCTTAGACAAAACAAGTCCCGGCACTGTCAGGGGCTCCGGAGCAGCTGCTGAGAGCAAAGGGGGACCCATTTCTGCACAGGTCACCTCTGCCCAGCCACACTGTCAGCAGCAGCCTTCACCCACAGCTTTGAGGGGGGCTCAGGTAGCACCAGGGATGGGCAGTTGGGAACCCTGAACCATCAAATTCTGTCAGCCACAACCCAGATTTTTGCCCCGAACTGAAGCAGCCCTGCAGTCAGCTGGCTGGATTAGGAAAAGAAGAGAAACACAGTGTTGTCACCATGCTTGCTGCAAACAACACTAAAAAGTTGCAGCTCTGTTATTCCCCATACTGCAGGAGAAAAATGTCGTTATTAAAATCAGTTGCTGATAAAACACCTACGATGTAAGTCGGGTTTGACCAGAGAGGGCCACCCATGTAAGCCTGTGGCCACACAGAGCCACAAGGCCATACATGTTTTGGACCATGCCAGACCTCCCCAGCCATGACACAACCCCCCCAGCCTGGCTCTACCCCAAGTTTCACTTCTGCAGGAGGAGAGGGAAACCCAAGGTCACCCATCCCTGAACCTCTGTGGGCCGCCTGAGCTTCACAAAGCTCACCAGTTGCCCAGTTTGATAATAAATCACACTCTTGTCTCTGCCCTGACATTACAATGTAGGTTCACATTCACTGCTGGACACACACCATGCCACTGCAGGATGCCAATTCTCATGAACAAAAGATCCAGCTAGTTAAACAGAAAAATAAATCTCAGCTGCTAACAGGAGGGAAGGGAATTTTCAGTCCAAATAGCTGCAGGATTTCTTAAGAGTATTTCTTTTCTAGTTGGAATAATTCAGAACTAGAAGAGGCCTGTTATGTCAAGCACAGTAAGTTAAATCCACAGCCATTTCCATCTGAAATAGGCATCTGGCTGACTAATAAGAGACTCTGCATTTTGCACTTTACCTAAACATCAGTATAAAGGAAAATCTCACCATGGCAATGCCTACAGACTTCGCAAATTGCTTTTACTGCAGAAATGTAACACGACCTCATAGACACAGAAAACAATGTTCACATTCTGGACAATATGGACAGTCAGAGAAGATCTCAGCAAATTGTATTTTATTTTGTCTACTCCTTTAAACAAAGAGGAGAAAAAGTAGACTGAACTGCTCACTATCTGTTTTGCAGATTAAGGTGACACTGACAAATGAAAAGTCAATTTGCCAAAAATTCAAAGAATTAACTTTGTAAAAGGAAACAGAGATACTGAACGTATTACAGCTGCCTTTGACTTTGTAATGCAAAGCACTGTGCTGAACCATGGAAATCAGAAAGCCAAACCGACTTGGAAACAGATCAGTCTGCATTTCACTGTGAGCAGTAAACAGGAGAAAAGGTTTTGAGTTTAACGGATTTTTTTTTTTCAAAGCATAATATGACCAAAAAAAAGCAGCTTTTCCCACCTGCCATCAAGCTGACTATCTGCCTCTTGATATTTGTGTTTTTTACAGCAACTACACTATTTATCATTTCCCTAGTAAGCATTCAGAGCCTCCCCCAGTAATTTTGTACCCAGTTTATATTTGAAGTGCCTTTGCAACACATGCATTGCCTGCCTGAGAAAACAGCTGGTTTTTCTAACTCATCCCTACACAAACAGAGCACAAATTAGAGTTTGACCACGTGACTACATAAAGAAATCATCAGAACATTAAGCACAGATGATTATACATTTTTAAAGCTTTAAAACTATTTCAAGCCCCAAGGTGTTTTAGGTTAGGACACTGTTCTTCACGGCTTGGGATTCTGTTCATGGGAATCTGCAAACAAAATACAAACAAACAAGACAGTACACAGCTACTCTGTTCAAAGCCCTGTGCTGTATTTACCCCAAGTTACATTAACAGATGCTGTTGGTCCTTTCAACTACTCTAAGAAATACCTACGACCTTTCACAAGATCCCCTGCAAATTGACGCGGCCAAAATTAGGAACAGTAGTTTCAATTTTTGCTAATACATAACCCCCTGGTCCCCACTTCTGGATACACCTTTGCACACTGCCCTGCCAGGGGATGGAAAAGGGTAAGGAAACACCAAGTTACCTAGCGTGACTTGGAACAGAGGGTCTCTGTTGGGATGTAAAAACCGCCGAGTGTTTTTAAAGAAGGTTGCAGGCTAGGCAGGACAGCTGATGGGAGGAGCAGTGAGATTCACACACTGAATGTCGGTGTCACTTCAGAGCTGTCACACCCTGCACCACGGAGATAAACACTGCACGTGGGAAATAATTGTCAGTTACTTCAGGCTGTCAAACATTTCAGTGGAGCATTGTCATCCCAGTGGCAGACAAGTAAAATAACTGCATTTAAGTAAGTCTACATTCATCCAAAGCACACCTCACAAAATCACAGGCGGGTGGAGGACGGGCAAAGAGAAAGAACCCATCATTTGCCCTTAGAACACACTGAAACTTCATGACAAAACCCTCAATGTCACGCTTTGTGCTCATTTGTGCAGCATACCTGGTTAACACTGCTACAGTAACATAAATCCTTAAACCATGGGAGCACAATGCGGCTGTGTCTGAAAAGCCTTGTTATTTCAGCTGGCAGAGACAAGATGAAGCTAAAAATGAAATACACTGGTGCATACAGAGCCTCAGTTCCACAGGCAGGATAGGCTGGACTCGTGTTTGGGTTGTAGGATGGAGAAGATTCAAAGCCCACCATGGAAACAGCATGGCACTACTCTGTTGTTAGGGAAAATTCCTCGAGGGACCATCCAAGAGCCACTGTCACCACCTGATCTGGATGAAAGTCCCTTTGCAGCTACACACCTTACACTAACACAGTCAGAACAGGTTTCCTCACCAGCTTCATCCCAGGTTTCTATAGCAGAGTCTCAGACCTCTGGATCCTTAAAGCAATTTATTCATGGCCCAGTAGCAGAGAAATAGCTCAAGGTGGTGTCTTTGAGAGGGAACCTGAACAAATGAATTCTTGGGCTTTTATCCACTCACAACTGAGGCACAGGAAAGTCTGGGATCTTCCTGTTAAGTCTCTGGCTCCTGCTGTGTCTGTGAGTGTCCAGTCACCTGGATGTGCCACAGGTGCCCATGCCCTTTATCATCAAAAGGATTGGCAGTTCACAGCCTCTTGTCTCAGGCTCTGCAGCTGCACCCCAAGCTGCCTTCACTGACTGTGTTCCTCAGCAGCTTGGAACATGGACATCTGGGGCACTAAAGTGGGTCTGGAGCCACCCTGGGGATGCCCACCAGTTCTATCCCCAGATGTAGCTGTGTACTCAAAGCTCAGGAAGGGACCTCCCTGTCCCTGCTGAGGACCAGGACTGGCCCCTTCAAGAAGCCTCCCTTGCTTTCCCCACCACAGAACTGCGCATGCATGCAAAGGCTTTGTTAACTCTGCTCAAGGCTCTAGGGATGTTGTAATCCCTGGAGATCACTCCCTTCCTGCTGCTAAAGGGGAGGCAAAATGCTCTGAACTCCTTATTCCGTTGTAAATCCATGCCTGGATTTCCTGATTTAAGTACAGGCAAGGCACCTACCTGGTCCATGCCAGAAAATACCCACCTGTAGATGAACAACAACCTTATTTCCTCACTCCATCATCTGCTGCCATGCACTGCACAGTCCTCAAGGCAGGGACTCCCCAAAACTACAGGTGGGGCAAACCACAACAGATGTTGTAAACCCTGAGAGATGCTGTCTTAACCCAAGCTGGTGCCTCCAGAATTTTTTCTGGTTGTATCAGCACCCTGTGAGCAGCTGAACTGGGCAGGTTAAAAAGAGCTGGTAAAGGTGGCGTGCCACAGAACCCAAGGGGGAAAGCTGAAGTTGAAAGCAATGAAATTGGTAAAGCAAACACTTTTGGAAGGGCTCTCCAGCTCTGTGAAAGCCAAGAGATTTGCAACGTGACCACAAATGGCCAAGAGCTGTCTTCTCCCAATACTTAACAACTAAACCGCTAGTGCAAGTAAAAAAATATATATATTTTGTGAACTAAAAAATTAAAAACAAAATTGTTTGGTTTTTGTTAAGTATTTTTTTAAGTTATTCTCTGTTTCTGGAAGTCTGATTTTTATTAATGTAATATTTCTGTTAGCGGCCTTGTCTACGTAAGGCATCTGTAGAAAGTTTTTATTGTTAACTTAATAGTGAAAATCTAATAGAGGTTCTATTTGAATTTTCCTATTAAACTGACGTCAATCGCAGTCTGAGAATCAGATTGTTACAACCCAGACTATGAAAAAAACATTCAAGTCAGATGCTATAAATGTAGCCAATGCACACTGGTAAGTGTGTTTTAATATTTTTAATCAGGTCTCTGGGTAGAGCCAAGATACACTTGGCACAGAGATGAGGGGAAAAATTATAAAAATGTAGATTTTTTTACTTGGAAAGTCAGTTATAATTTATTTCCAGAAAAACTGAAAAAAAATAAAAATGGAATACACACACAGAATTGTCATTCAGCAAGCAGATGCACACACATAAAAGTAACTAGAGCTTGATGTCTTAACCAGCACTTGCCACACAACAGAATAAAGATGAGACATCATCTTCCCTGGAAGGTTACTTCCACAGGAACATTACGTGGGGCACACGGATCCCAAAAAGGAAGGAGGAATAAGTGCGGCATTGCTGGAGCAGCTGAATGGATTGAATAATGGTACACTAGAAAGAAAAGGAATTGTGTGGAGGGAGAGGAGACTTTCGTTTGGAGATCAGAAGAGCTTCCCAAGGATTACAAGAAATCTGAAAATTCCAGCTAAGATTCCCATCAAAGGGACAGCAGGGTCCTATACCTCATCCAAACCTTATGCACTTTGCAAGAAACTCATCCTCCTCAAAGCTGTAGATTTTTTTGCAAAGAGACCAGCAGAAAAGCAGATAAAATAAATGCATCACAAAGCAGTAACAAAGAGCTGTGCTGGAAAAGCCATGGCAGGGATGACCTTCTTCCCCTCTCCCATGTTTTCTCCCAGAAATCTGTGGGTACGGCATGGGGTCCCAGGGCACACAGCACTGATGCTTCTCTTGCCAAAAGCCACAACGAGATCAAAGAGAGCTGAGAAGAGTAAAAAAAAAAGTCCACACAGATACACATGGCTCTATTATTTGCAATTGTTTGCTGCCACAAAGAGGGTCTGAACCCTTATCAGATTTCAAAACCTTTTAGGGATGTGTGAAAGAAGGATGAATCAGAGCAGAAAGGCCTGAAGAGTTTTGTCATTTTTCCAGCAGAGGTGGACTACATAAGTTGTATTTTCAACTCCCAAGAGAAAAGCATTGGAGCTTTGTGCCAATTATAAAATTACTTAGAATATCATCCAAATCACAGATTCTTTCGTTAACCAGTTGGGTAAAACTTTTCTTCTCTTCTAACCCAGAAGCTATTTGTAAGGCCTGCAATAATGAGATTTGAAATCAAACATGTTTTTAAATTAAAAACAAACAAAATGAAACTGCTTTAAAAATAAAAAGATATATTACAGTTTACAGGACTTCAGATTGTTTCTTATTTAATACTAACAAGGCTGTAAGTTACATACAAGTGTTAGAAAAGTGAACTCTCTTTCCAAAACATTTTTCAGGACTCTTGGCAATAATAACCAGCCTGGGCTCGGATGTTAGATTAAGGAGAGGGTGAAAGAGCCCTGTGACCCCCATTGCATGTCAGAGTAAGAGTAAGGAATGGTAATCCCAGTGCAAGCACCAGCTACCTGCCACAGACCTGACCTCTGTCTGGAAATTATGGACACTGCACTGAAAAACTGGGGGATGCCAATACTGCAATAGAAAATGAAGGTGCTGGAGCCCTCAGTGCATCCCTCTCCCTTATAAATCCACACTTGCAAAATGGAAATTCCCAACATTCAGTAAAACGTTATTTACTTGATGCAAACGTAAAAACATTCAACTTCCTTCCCAGCAATAACCTGCTGATTTTCTGTGGGCACCAAAACGCCTGCCCATGGCAGCTCTCGGGAACACAGCCTTGTTGTGATGACTTGTGTGGACATTTGGTTTGCACAGAGCACCAGGTTTCCTGTGCAAGGCTGGAAAGATCCCAGGGTGATTTATGGTGTATTGTTGCAGCACCGTCTAGACGTGACTCGCTCGCTCAGGAACCGATAACAGCGAGCCCACGACAATGCAGGCCCAACAGAGCTGCCACGTCCTGCCAACACTGCAGCAGGCACAGCTCTCTGGGACAGACCCCTTCTGCACAGCTACTCATCAGGCTGGTCTCCTATTCCCAACCCCTTCAGGCTGAGGGAAATTCAGACTGAACTTTCAGAAGCTGTGATGCACCTACCACAAGGTTTCCTGGACCAGCTGTGGGGATTCCGTAGCCCTCCCGGGTCGCTTTGCCCAGCTGGGAATGGCTGTCCAAGTTATGGCTCCAGCAACAAACCCAACCCAGGCTGGAGC
Organism: Cyanoderma ruficeps; assembly: GCA_008694505.1. Lineage (NCBI taxonomy): Eukaryota > Metazoa > Chordata > Aves > Passeriformes > Timaliidae > Cyanoderma > Cyanoderma ruficeps. The sequence continues at coordinate 343,018 of VZDJ01000426.1, forward strand.
ACACACTGGGAAAGAGCTGGGCGCTTTCTCTGGGGCCTTGGGCAGGATCTGATGGCTGACTTTTGCCGTACCAGTAAATGCCACTGCCTAGCCAAGACACAGCTTACTTTGGCAGGAGGCTCTGCAGGAGGATTAGCAACAGCACCAAGAGGACTTTCATGCCTGTAATAAGCCCAGCTGCACCTGGGCTTCTGTTGACAGAATTATGCTGGTAAAAGTGGAAGGGGGAAAACGGGGGTGGAAATGGCTTCCTGACCAACCAAACATGCCAGCAAAATCAGAAAAGAGTAGGGTCAGGCTTCAGAACAAACCTCACCGCAATCCCTGGCACATGCTGGTATAGTGGAAATTTCAATCACAATAACCTGCAGTAATTAAATGGACCACGGAAGGACTTTTGCCCTCAGGGAAGGGATAAAAAGAATAACATTTCCTTCAACAAGCTGGAATACATCCAGCACCAGCACAACTGTGCAGGACTGGGTGTAGCAGAATCAACCTCTCACGCGACAGCCAGTGACAAGGAAAGCAGAGAGAGAAGTGTGGGAAATGCAAGTGCTTTCTCTTTTCAGTCCCATAGCATTTCTTGATACCTGAAGCTGCTACTTCAAAGAGAAAAGAAAAAGAAAAAAAAAAGTGCACAGCTGACTTGGAAGTCAGCCACTATGCATTGCTGCTTGGAGAAGTAGGTATGAAGACAAACTGCAAATCTGGAGCATTCCTAGAGGAGCACTCTTTGATTCCTTTCTGCAAGCAAGCTCATTTAAAACTTCACTTCTTCAACAGCAGGTCCTGGAGCAAGTTTGGCCAACCAGAAGAGCCCTCAGAGGTGTGTTGGTTTTGCAGGGCCTGGTTTTTGGTAGCAGGGACGCCACAGAGGTGGCTTCTGTGAGAAGCTGCTGGAAACTTTCACCACGTCCAGCAGAGCCAATTCCTGATGGCTGTGAAGATGGACACGCTGCTGGCCAAGGCTGGGCCACTTGGAGATGATGGTAATGCCTCAGTGACAACGGATTTTAGAAGAAAATCAAACCAAAGATAGTGGGGCAGTTTGAATTCCACATAGAGAAGAGGAGGAGGTGAGAACATGGAAGGGAAACAACGTGGGGACACCAAGGTCAGTGCAGAAGGAGGGGCAGGAGGTGCCCCAGGCCCCGGAGCCGAGATTCCTCTGCAGGCCGTGGTGAGACTGTGGGGAAGCTGCTGGGCCCCTGCGGCCCCTGGGGATCCACAGGGATGCAGAGATCCACCCACAGCCTGTGGGGATCCACAGGGATGCAGAGATCCACCCACAGCCTGTGGGGATCCACAGGGATGCAGAGATCCACCCACAGCCCCTTGGGATCCACAGGGATGCAGAGATCCACCCACAGCCCATGAGGATCCACAGGGATGCAGAGATCCACCCACAGCCCCTGGGGATCCACAGGGATGCAGAGATCCACCCACAGCCCATGGGGAAGCTGCCCAGGCTGGAGCAGGTGATGCCTGGAGGAGGCTGTGATCCCGTGGGAGACCCTGTGGAGAGAGGGGGCCCTGCTCCCAGGCTGGAGCAGCCTGTCCTTGGAGGACTGCAGCCCGTGGCAGAGTGAGCCACCGTGCAGCAGGTTTGGGAGGACTGCTGCTCATAGGAGTGGAACCACGCTGGAGAAGTTCATAGAGAATGGTCTCCTGTGGGAAGGGACCCCATGGCACAGCAAGGGAACAACTTCTCTCCCTGAACCAAGTGGAAGAAAACTGTAATAAACTCACTTTGTATCTCTAAGTTGAGCCTGTTCTGCCCTTGGGGGGTTTTCTCCCTGTCCTTAATTCACAAACCTTTCATTAAATTTTTCTCTCCTCTGCCCAGCTGTGGCAGGGGAGGGTGAGTGAGGGTGGGTGCCTGGCATTTGACCAGCGTCAAACCATGACAAGAGAAAATAAAGATGGAAAGGCCTAAATAAGGGGAAGAAGCTGGGTAGAGTCCCCACAAGGTTCCAGTCAGCTGGAACTGAGTGTGTGAGCATGGAGAGCATGGGAATGCTGGGACAAGCAATGAGGTGTCTGTCTCCCATTCCACACAGTCACCCTCTCGAGTACAGGTGGAGAATAGAGCAATTTCAGGAACAACATACAGACACGTAACAGCTCAGTACTCGAAAATCTGTCTCCATTTGTGGAAGCTGAAGAAGGCTTCATCATTCAATCTAGCACAGCATTTGTTTTTCAGACAAGTCCAATTATTTTTCAACATGCAGCTCTTAAAGCTGACAGGATGCATCCTTTTCCTATCCCACCAGTACACCAGCTTTTATGGAAACTATGTATCTAGAAAGACAAACAGTTACCAATTCTCCTTACAATAACATCCATCCTATTTTTGTCATCACTTGAAGCCTTGTTTAAAGACATGTGAGATTATAAATTTGCTTTACTTCTTTCTGGTTGACTTAGCAAATCTTCCCCAAATCAAATGTTAGTCACACATACATTCTCTAAAACTTAACGCTTAGCAACACCCAAAATAATAAACTCTACAGGATTTTTATGAGTCAGTATGTCCACACTCCTGTCCTACTAAATACCAAACTCCTTCCTTTGATCAGTTGGCACTAATGTCACCATGGGCTGACTCTGACCACACTCATGTATTAAGCAGATCTACTCGTATTTGAATTTCTTATTTAATGCATTTTCAAGTTTTTAGGCAGGAAATCAACAAATCCCTGCATCTGTAAACTTCTTTTTAATCAAACGTGAAATCTTTAATCTCTTTTATCACAACCACGGCCTGCTACAGAGCTGGCACCTCCAGCACTGCAGCCATGGATTCACAAAGATACTTGATAATTCCCTTCCCAGAAATTCCTTACTACAGATTAGCGGACATTAGGGAATCCTGAACAGATTAATGAACAGCTGAACGTGTAGCCAGCAAAAGAGGAATGTCCTTTCTGAGCCCAGAAAGAAACAAAATATATATGCTCATATTTCATAGAGAAAAAAAAGCAGAGCAGATGTGCATGGGGGAACACGTTTTAGGAAAGGGCCAGTGTTTGTCCAGGACTGTTCTTGTGCGAAAGCTCACAGGCACAGAGAGCATCAGCTACCCTGAGTAATATCCACACCCTCTCTTTCTGTTAATGACAGGTGAGATCAGGATGCTTTTAAACTAGGAAGAATTATGACAGCTAATGAAATCTTCCACTACATTGTACTACACATAAAATTAGTGTCTTGTAGTCAAATACATAATACAGTGAAAAACAAAGCAGTCTATTAGCAGGAATGTAGCTGGAAAATTGCATGTTTCCTTTGCTATTATATTTTATCTACCATTACCATTTCAATACCTCAGAGGTATCTTGCTTCTTGAGTGCACAACAAACCAGAATTGACAGGTCAGAGAGTAAGAGAAGAAAGGTGAAAACAGAAAGACATTTACCTACAACTTTGCATTTTACAAACCCTATTTATGCCTAACACAGCTATTCGCATTTGGTCAGCTACTGTACGTGTGTGGGAAACTGTTATGAAAACAGTAATTTGGCAAAGGCAGTAAAAACACAAAGCCAGGACATTTGCTGAACAGAAATACTCCATGTGAGGGGGTCAAGACAAAGCCAGGAGTGGTGCTATTCTAAACAGCGGTAGTAGCAGCATAAAGCCTAAGCCAGCAATTCAGACAACCAAATAACACATTCTCTGCTTTACAGAGGAAATGAAAAAATGATGGCAGAGGTATAAAGAGTTCCATTTCTATTCCCCTATTCTAGTTGGACAAAGCATCAAAGTGCATTCAACAGCCAGAGAGTGCAGGACCTTTCACAGTACGAAACTCACTGGCACAGGTGAAGAACAGGATGGAGTGTATCTGAAGTGTGCTGAGCAACAGGTGAAATACAGAATGAACCTAAGAATCCTGCAACACTGTTGACATCAAAGAAGCAACACTACAGCAGGTCTGACTCTGACCAAGAGCTGTTCTTCGTGCAAGAAAACCTGTAACAGCAGACCATGGAGGGGAGGAAAAAAAATGCGGGAGAGAAAAACCCACCAGACCAGTTAGCAAAGCAGGTTGGCTCCAAGCAGCTTTTGCCACTCTTTCCTTGGGAAAACCTGCTCAGGGGCTGTGCTGGGTTTGGCTGGGATAGTTTGGGTGCTCAAAAGGACTGGTTTGGTTTAAGCCCAGTCAGCCCCACAGAGCCACTTGCTCACTGTCTCCTGCTGAAATGGGTAAGAGCATCAGAAGGGTAAAAGTGAGAAAACTCGAGGCTTGAGACAATGACATTTCAAGAGGTGAAGCAAACATTACACATGCAAACAAAACAAAACTAGGAGTACATTCACCACATCCTGTGATAGGCAGGTGTTACAACCACCTCCAGAAGAGCAGGACTCCCTCACACGTAACAGCGACTTGGGAAGACACACACCATTACTGCAAACACTTCCCTCCTTCCTCCTACTTGATATTTTGAGCATGATCCATGTGGTCTGGAACATCCCTTTGTTGGCTGGGGTCAGCTCTCCTGGCTGTGTCCCCTCCAAACTTCTTGTGCACCCTCAGCCTCCTCGCTGGTGGGGTGGAGGAGTGGGGTGGGGTGGGGAGAAGAAAAGGCCTTGTGTAAATCCTGCTTAGCAAGAACTAAAGCATCCCTGTGCTATCAACCATGCTTCCAGCATAAATCCCAAACACAAATCATACCAGCTATTTGGGAGAAAATTAACTCTACATGCCAGCCAAAACCAGCACAGGGGCTCAGCCTTGAGAGGTCACAAATATCACAGCCACCAGTGTTTGGATATACAACCTCGGTTCTTTTAAAACTTTTCTCTACTGCTAGTGCATATTGTCTTCCTCCTCTGGCTCACGGACTTCTGGGACAGTTCCTGTAACCATACCTCCAGATTTGCTTGGAAATTTGCTTTTCCAACTGTATGCTTTCAATCTCTGCCTCCGAAGCAGAACAGCAATACGTACAGGTTTCATTCCCAGCTTAAATACCAACTGCAACACCCAAGTCGAAGTTCTAGGAGTGACCTTAGTTCCTGCAGCCTCAGGGACAGGCTTGGTGGCACACAAAAGCCTCCCCTGCCCATCTCCTCCAGGAGAAAAGGAGCAAACAACAGTTTCCATCTGGAGAGAGACCACCAGGGTGTCAACAACAACAAAAACCCTCAGAAACCCACACCTTCATCACCAAAGAGTGCATTAAAACGACCTCAGTGAGCACAAGTCCTGCTGAACTGCAAAACTAAACACAACTAACTGCAAGCTGACTTGACAGGAACATGAACACCACTCACATTTACAATGCTTCTGTCTTTCCAAGTGCCAGACTTGCATGGTTCTACACGTGCCAGTCCAGCAGCTGCAAACAAGTTATCTTTCAGCACCAAGAAATGTAAGTTCTATTTTCAACTGCATTTCTATCTGTCCCAAGAAAGCTCTTGCAAGTGTAAGAACTGTAGAAAATTGAGAACCTCACATAAACTACCAGAAATAAACATTTACAGCATTCTACTGAAAACCTGTATCACATGAATCAAAATAACGGCAGGAAGATGAGAAAAAAGGAGCATGTAGTACTTGTGTTTGGGAACCTATGTATCCGTCTCAATATCCAAGTGTTTAAAAGATCCTATTTTTCCTTTAGCCAAAAACAGAGTTCAGATATCAAAATGTTCATAAACTCCAAAAAATCAATTCTGCATTTATACATAGGTGGCTAGTAAGATTAAAAACAGTAATCCATCCATCCAAGCACATGTGCATACTAGTATCTTATGTTACAGAACGAAAATCTGCCAACTTTAAAAACAGACAAACCACCAACCTGCTTCAAAATCCATGCTACTGAAGACTTTAGGGTAAGGATCTAAAAGCTTTCCTTGAGGAGGTAACAAAAATGGATCAATCTGATTCCCAGTCAATGCTTTCAAACACCCATGGGTTCTTCACAGACAAAGAAAATTTCCCCAGGGATAAGAGGCTACTGGTTCAACTTGGAGATGCCCAAGTAGATGCTCTGGGGTCACCATTTCATGTTCTCACAAGACAAATCCACCCTCTCGTGATAAAATAGCTCATGCAAAGGGTCTAACCTCAGTCTGTTCTGCATATTAATGCCATTGTCCCCATACAAATAACTAATCACAGAATCATTTAGGCTGGACAAGACCTCCAAGATCATCAAGTCCAACCTATGACTGAACACTCTGTGAACTAGACCATGGCCCTGAGGGTCACCCCAATCATTTCCTGAACACCTCCAGGGGTGGTGACTCTATCACCTCCCTGGGCAGCCCATTTCAATGCCTGACAACCCTTTCCATCAAGAAGTTCTTCCTGATGTCCAACCTGCACCTCCCCTGGAGGCTGTATTTATTGTGTAACATGCAATGAAACTCAAGCAAGAGGAAAAGACAGCACACAAAATATCAAAGCACACAAGTGTGAAAGGGCCCCGTGACCGCATGCACACCAACACAATTAAATATTATTACTTGCAAAGTATAAAGTACATGTCCACGCATCACGTTTAAAGGTATCTGTAAAATCAGAAGTGTTTCCAGCTGGATGTGTCACCTGAATTTGGTGACACATTTGGTGAATTTGGAGAGATGATGAGACATCACATAAGGGAGTTACACACAAGAAACTTTCTAAGGAGAAATAAAACTAAAGGTAACAGGGTTATTTGATTGCCAACATACATATTGCTCCCAAAAAGCTGTAGACAGGAAAGGCAGAACCAACTCTGTACTCATGATCCCTTCAAGCAATTTGCTGTTGCAATCACATTTAAAACATGCAATTAATCAATACAACTTACTAAAGGATTCAAAAGCATTCACATATGCAGTTAATTCTGAACTTTTTTTCCATGACATTCATTAAGGAATATTCATCCTGTTTTTGTTAACACTGATAGTATTTCATTACACCCAAATGCTATGGAAACACCATAAACCAGGACATCTTCATTTTGATTAGCAGGCCATCACAATCTAAGCTCTTCTTATTACAGAAGAGTTTTCTTAAGATAAAAAAGATCATAAGTCTCTTAAAGCCAGTTAATTCCTGTTTTAATGGAAAAAGTAACTTTTTCCAGCTGTGAAGCAGCCCTAAACTCCTAGAGGCCTAAACTCCCACAGCCAGATTTGACTTGAGAGTCTTTTCAGGATTAAGAAATTGGTTTGAGCTCAGGGTGTACTGTCAGACCACAATAAAAGGAAAATGAATACAATATGCTGGAAATACAACACCAGTCACATTAAAAAAAAACCAAACCAAAAAACAACACTTTCTGACAGCATTAATTATGACACTGTGCCTCCCACTCTTATCACGCACAGCCCTTTCACAGCAGCCCTACAGACCTCCACCCTCAGCCATTCCAGGCATGGAACAACACAACAAGCCTTCTGGAAAACAGAAAAAGAGTTACTGCTTAGTTCAAGTTCACAGAAAACGCTTGCTGAAAGGGTTTTTTATGTCTGTTTTTCAGTTTCATCTGTTTCAAAGAAACTTTTGCATCTGTCTTTAGGAGAAAGGGTGATGAAGGCGAGTGGTAAGGAAGGGACAAACACTGGCAAACCAACGAAAATCATAGTTTTGATAGAAAAAAAACCAAAACCCAAACCCCCATGCTTTACATATTTCTATTGAAAAACTTTTTCCAAAGGGGAGGAGGGAGAAGGAAAAAGAAGAGTGAAAACTTGGGATGCTGTGTCTGCCACCCAAGGCTCCAACACAACCCCTGCCAGAACATCCTTAGGCTTGTGACCTGAACAGTCAACTCATCTCTTCTTTTTGTCCTGCAAAACCACAAATAAGAAACTGGTACCACAAGTCACAGTAATGACACGACAATCTTCTGAAAACACACAGCTGAAGCAGCCGGTGAGGGATGTGCCAGCCTAGTTCAGGTACGCCAGCACATGTATCAGATCATCTTTTGGCTCTGAGTTCCAAAAGAGCCCAAAGGGCTCCGTCACCCCCACTGGGGAGTGCCAGCAACTGAGATGGGCAAAGAAGTGGAAAAGCCACGTTGACAAATATAAAAGCAGTACTGTACAGTACTGGAACAAACTGGTGCAGACTGGGAATGAGGTCTAAGCCCCCTTTACCTGGAGCTCTCTACCACTACAACACCACACGACCCCTGGCTTAGGGACGCTCTGCTGGACCTATTCATCTCTGGACAGACTTGTCCTCTGCTTTTGACCTGCTCACATGGGTTGGTCTGGAAAAGAGAAACACAGAATAAACACAGCTCAATGCACAGCTGTCAGGCAGAGCTGTGCTGCAGAAACCAGCAAAGGCCTCCCCAGCAAGTTGGGTGTGAACAGCTGTTTTTTCCCCTCAGTTTAGGCAGTGTTAAAACCAGCATTTACTGCCATGGCAGCAAGACCAAGCAATTAAAAAAACCAGCAAGAGCCATGTGTTCAAAGACAACGTACAGATTTACTGCCCTCACACAGAGGGCAATGCCATGACTGCTCCTTATCACAGAGCAGCTCAACAAGCAACACGTGTCCTGTACACAGGTATTCCAACCCAGGAGAAACAAAGTACAGCAAAATACAAAGCTGCAAGATCAGTGAGCAGCAAAAGCTGGGCAGTGAATGCCTGTAGCTGTTTTGGTATTTGGAGTGGCCACCCAAACAATGATTTATGGGTTCTACCATTTGGGACTTTCAAACAGCAATTTCACAGGAACCATCTTCAATTATGGAGGATTTAAATCACACATACAACCACTGCAAGAGTAAGTTTTGACACACAGAGATGGATTTTGTTTATTTCTACAAAATTTTGGCCAAATTGTCTGCTTGACCAAGCTCAATTATTTTTCCTTCCTAGTAAAAACCATCCAAATCACTGTCCTACACAACAACACTCCCTGTTAACATAATCCACACACTTGGTAGTCCTTTAAGAAACTCCTCATTTTTAAGAAACAGTTCCCAAGCACACATACATACTACAAAACATGCAAGTTATAAAATCAATAAGTTAAGAGTTAGTTTTGTTCAAAGAAACAATACATGTACCAGCACCTTTATTTCAACTGCACAAAGACATTAAACAAACATCTAATGAGAAGCCTGAGACCATCACAACTTCGTTATCAAATCATCCAGTACATCCAAGTTCCTAGAAACCTGCCACCCTGAGAAGAATGCAGATGAGGCCGCTGATTCATTTTTCTGGCAGTCACAACACCTACTCCTGCTCAAATGTCCATCTTCCAGACTCTGCAGGACTGCCTTCCAATGCCTAGTCTCGATAAAGTGTCTTTTGTTTTTGTATTTTAAAAATGTAGTTGATCTCCCATTGCCAGTAAATGCATCAGCAATTTTGATCATTTCACAGACCTTTTCCCGTTTTGTTGTAGCAATTGGTCACTTTTGTGATTACAGAGTTTGACACATTTAACACATTACTGAATAGTCAAGACAGTCTTTCAGAAGGTGTAGACAGTGAAATTACATAAGTCTCTTTTTCAATTAGTAAATTAATCTCCTATTTTCAATTTTTAAATACAAGGCGGAAAGACCAGCGGTAATGAATCTCTGATGGGAGTTAATGAATCTCTTGCTATCCCCCCAGCAGGGGGAAAAAAAAGAAGCTGTTTGATTTTAGCATCTCAAAGAAACTGAATGAAATAAGTCATGTCAAAGTTCCTATACACATGAACTACAAATCACTTGTTCTTTGAGCAACATAGATGAATTCAGGATAAAGACTAGCTTTTTTCATTTATTTCAACCCTTTTGTTGACCTCCTTACATTGCTAATTATTCCTCTGCCTTTTCCTACATTTCAACTCGATAAAAATCTAATAATATGCTTATAAAATGTCCTTGAAATAAATAATTTGTATCAAGCAGAATAAAGTTTTACTAGTGCCTTCCCCAGTGCAAACATTCCAAATAAATTTCAGTTTGGGTCAAAAATCTATTCGGAATCACTTTGATTAAATGTCACTTTTATAAATATAGAGGCAATTAAAAACATCTGGAATATAAAATACTTCTTTGTATGCAACATCTTGAGTAAAATCCAGTAATTTCACGAAATTTATTTACCGTGTGCTTTGAAGTCAACTGAGGTGACTGAACTAGGTGTTACCTCTGGAGTCACAGTTACCTGCTTGTGCAGAGATTCCTGCTCCTACCCACACCAGAGGAGCAGAGCACCCACACACCAGGCTGCTAATCCTTTGGGAACGATGGGAACACCACCAGCTGAGCCACCGAGTTCAGGAAATGGCAATTCAAGCTGTACTGTAACAACCCCAGGCACAAATGCAGCACTGGTGCCTTGAGCATCCCACACAAGCATTTCCCTCATGCAGGAAAATGCAAGGGTGTCAGCAGGATAACCCACTGCCACAACAGGGACAAGCCGTGTGCCTGGCTTGATAATGTGAGACAAGCCATTTTAGGGTTTTATATCTGAAGCAGAAACAAAGAGGGCTTCTTTTAATCTTTCTGTGGAAAATAACACCCTGAAATCCCTCTCAGTGTGACAGGAGTTGCTTGAAGGAGTGTACTCACCATGTCTTCCTAGGGTGGATGGTAGGGTACAAAGTGATGTAACAGTGCTTTGTATGTAACTGTGTAAACAGCTGGATATCAAGAAACAGTTCTAGGACAAACTTAACAAATAACACATTCTTCTATGCCTTACCTGCAGTTTTCCCAGTTACAGCCCAGAAAGAACAAACAAATTGACCCCATCCTGGAACCTCATGCGGCTGAGGTTTCCCTCTGCCTTTCACAGCCTCAAAACCAGCGTTGATTGTTTCAATCTGGCATCCAGCTGATGCCTTGAGAGGCTACCTAGAACAGAGGCTAGACAGTATCAAAGGAATAAAATAGGTGTTTATTAAAAAGGCCTTCAAAGAATACATCTTGAGCAGCACAAGAGGCTGGCTGAGACTACACCCAAGATGGACATAGAGCCATGAGTTTTCCCACTTTTATAAGTTTTGGTCCATTTGCATATTGGGGTTAATTGTCCAATTACAGCTTCATATTATGAAGTCCCATCCTCCCAGATTGCTCTCCTCAATTTGCTGCTATTTAAACTTTTTGGGCCTGAAGCTGCAATGGTGTCCTTGGTTCTGGGGCTGGAAAAGGATTGTTTTGTCTGACTAAACTGTGAAGAGAACTTGCTAACACTTTACATGAAGTTCAGAGTTATACACTAATGCAGTAAATAATCTGGAAAATACGAAAACTAAAACTTGAAGCATCACAGCACATAACCAAGAATGACTGTAAGGGTCTCTGGTGAGGCTGGCACAGGGTGGAGTTTCCAGGCCTCCCCAAGGCTGTGCACCATGTTGGAGATCCCTGTGCTGTGTCCCAGGTGGGCTGGCCCACTGGCTGGCACATTGCTCCACTAAGGAATGATATGGAACAGTGTCTGGAAAACTGCTGGTCTGGTAAGAGTGCACCATTCCTGGCCTGAAGTGCATTCCTCTCTTCTTTCGTGGCTCACTGAAGGTCTGTAAAGCAATGGGCACTCTCCAGAAGTATTTTCTTATGTAATTTCCAATAATTACAACCCCCTTGTGAGATTAGAGACCCCCAAGCTGACCATTACCACACGTCTATTCCCTATAATATCCTTCTGCAAGAAGTCTTTTATACCAGGGCTGATTCAAGATCTAAACAGATAAAAACAAAAGATAGGGAAAATGACACATTCATTTCATTTACAATGCAAGTCACTGATACTCCAACATAATCCCCCAAAACCAAGTGAGCAACAGGCAAGAACCATGTCAGACTTCAGTCCTGAAGTTTAGTCCCAAGACCAAACAGGACGCTGAATAAAAGCACCTCACTGACGCAGCTCTCCCAGGCTATTCCCTCTCTCCCTGCAATTTCCTGACCTGTTCCCACATCAACAGCAATTTCCTTTACCTTCGTGCTGACTCCCACCCCTACACAGGCAACTGACTGAGATCTTTTGCCCCCTGTCCTCCTTGCCTGGGTAACCAAGATGCTCCAAGGGCTGCTCTCACACCGTGCTCAGGGGGACTGTGCCCACGTGTGGAACTGTGTGCTGCCACAGGCAGGGACTGCTCTACCCAGGGAATACGGGCCAGGGGCCCAGTGGCACCATGCCTTTGAAATGTGCTTTCAATTATCTGGGAAGGACTCAAAGAAATGCCTTGGGCTACCCATAAGATCAGATCACCTGTGACGCAGCAGAAAATGCCCCTTAAGCACAAACTCCTGCAGAAACCTCTGGCTCCTTAAAGGCTGAAGCTAAAGATGCATTTCAATGGTACAGAAACAGTCCCTCACTTTTTCCCCTCTCTTCTCCACAATTCAGCCTTCTATGATATATTTAGAAAATAAAGCTATGTTTGAAAACATAAATCTCATCATTAAGATCACAGAAGAAGAATATGACAAGCCCCAGCCAGAAGTCTTCTATTTAGTCCTCATCTATCATTCTTTTCCAATCTATGTGCTCAGTACAGGCTAGAAGGGAGCTCGAGGTTATGCTTCTTGCAAATCCTTTTCTGTCCTGTATTATCAGCCACTGTTATTACCTAAACTTTCATTCAGAAACAGCATTTGGAATAGTTTTTCAAGGGGGAAATTGTTTTTAATCAAGTCAGGTCATGGATGATGTTAACCAGATTTGTTTTTATTTCTAGTCACTCTTCAAATTATTAATATAATTCCCTGCAGACAAATGGTGTGTTTGTGGTTTGCGATACACATCGAGAGGGAAGACTTACGAGGACAAGGCATTCAAAGTCTTTTTGCCAATGAGAAATGAGAAATGGGAAACTTCTCTGGGTAACAGAAAGTAGAGCATCCAATTAAGTAGCATTTCCCTTTCTTACTCCTACTTTTTCTTTTTTAAATTTCCACTTCAAAAAAGGCTTTTGGCTGCATTTCTGACAGACGACCGATGCACGAATGGTATTGAACAGAGTTCAAAAAAATCCTTTCTAAAAACAAAGACGAAAGTAATGGAATGCTAGAGAGGTTTAGGGACTTGCAGGGTCCTAGGTGAAGTGCTGCCCTCAGGCAGATGAAGTTTGACAAGATGAACCTGCAACGTTTTAAGAGACAAATTCCACCCCTGGGTTCACCAAGCGTTTTCCAGGTGATTTCACCTAAATCACCCATCTCCATGTCTGTGGTTACTTATGGTGCTTGACCATTTTTGCCCCAAGACGTTCCTAGGATTTCAGATGTTTAAGAGCTGGTAACAGTTACGATGCAGACAGGGCAAAGCTGTTCCTTCTGCCTCCTTTGAGCAGCTGCACAAAAGCCACGACTCTTCCCAAACTGCTGCATTGGAGTCAAGCTGTCAACTCACCTCGGGGGTGAGGCACTGGAACAGGTTCCCCAAGAGGCTGCAGACTCCCCATCCCTGGAAATGTCCCAGGCCAGGTTGGATGGGGCTCTGAGCAGCCTGGGAGAGTGGAAGGTGTCCCCGCCCATGGCAGTGGGGTTGGAACTGGATGATCTTTAGGGTCCCTTCCAATCCAAATCATTTTAGGATTCTATGAGCAAACCACACTGAGGGGCACCACCTCCTCCTCCTCCAAATGGAGCACACCAGGCAGGAATGCCAAATTTTCCCAGCCTTACAGCTCTTGGTGGAGGGAATATCAATGCCCTTCAGCTTCAGTACATCTTACAGTTGAACTAACCCTTTCCCCACCCCACAGCTGCACTTTTTAGACACAGTTTTACATGCCAGGTGAAAAAGCACTTAAAGAAGAATTTGACAAGAGAAAAGTAAAACATCTGAAGCGAACAAAAGGCCCCAACGTCAAGAGAAGTGGAGGAGGGGAGAAACAACAATTTTAAAGCGACCCTTAGTGGGGGGCAGGGGAAGAAGTCTGTCTGATTTTCTTTGGATATAGCTGGGCAGGAAATCGTTGAGGTGGGTTAAAATACCTTTCTTGTACATGCTTTACAAAGAATTTCCTCTGATTACTAGAATAATATTTGTTTTCACGTCAATCTTGATAAATCACAGCTGTGGTGCTTTATTTCCTCCCTTCCTTCTCCTTACTTCCATCTATTAATAGGCCTGCATGCACCCACGCACCAATTAAAAACACTCATAATATATTTATTCTATATATAAACACTTCTGTTTTGCAATCAAATTCCCTAGGTAACATCGTTCTGCTCCTGAAATATGTCATTTGCACTTGTACCACTGAGCCCACAGCGTGACCATGCTTTCCCCACAGTGAGTCCAGGATCCCAGGGATGCCCTGCACTTCACAAACCCCATGCTTGGAGAAACACAGAGGTGTTGAGGTGGTAACTCAAGCAATGGGATTGCTTATGTGCAATATATTAAGCAATATGGTCCCTGCACCCACTGCAGGCTCACAAGTGGAAGTGCCAGAAAAAGAAAAGCAAAAGCCTGAGCAGTGCTGGCTGTTTGGTTCTGAGGTTTTGGGTGTTTTTTTTCCTTTCTGCTTCCCCAGTTCAAGAGAAGGAAGGTAAGACATCTGAAGAAGCTTTAGTATAATTCAGAGCTATTCAATTGTGCAATTTCAAAGCTATAAAAGGCTCTGTGAGTAGTTTTAACCAAGTATTTCAGGCCACCAATATGGTCGGCATCAGTTCCAAATAACATTCTTCAGTATTTCCACTGCTGAATGTTGGAATCCAGCATAGGAAGGAAGGGATTTATTCTTCAAGTTTGATACACCAAACCCCACATATTTTTAATCATTTGACTTACAGGAAAACTATGAAAATCTTAGTTCTTGTTACAGCTTATCTCCCCCAGGTGTCACCTACCCCCTTAAAATCCAACCCTGAACTAGTTCTCAGGCCCAAATTCAACATATTTCTCAGACTCCAGGGAGAAAATGGAGATAAAACTGCACTGCCACAGCCCACTGAGTTTCATCAACTGATCAAGTGAAAATTCTTTCCAACAGCAAGTTTTTCTTAAAGCCTCTGACAGTCACAACAGCTGCTTTATTTCTATGCTGAGCAGAGCAGCATGAATGAGTTAAGTTGCTCTCTTTAAGAGGATTTAGCACAACCACAAAAGAGGACTTTTATGACAGGTCTCACTAACCAGTTCCTTAGCTCTTAACAAAGCTGGTGGATACAGTTTTAAAAACAAGACTCCCATCCCAGAAAGTTACCTGGAGGCATCTGACCTATTCCTGCTGACAGTCAGTGCATTCAAAGGTCTCCCCTAGGAAAGATTATCTCCTGGAGCTGATTAGGCAATTTTACAGCTGCCATGCTGAGACTTTTAACAGCCTTTGAGAACCATCCAGCAAAATGACAAAAAAAACCCACCAAAACCCAACCAAAAACAACAACAAACAAACCCAACCAACATGGAGTGACAACAAGCATTAAAACCCAAGCAGATGAGGACTGCTCAGCTGGGCAGAAGGGCACAAGGCACAGAACATGCTGTACCCTACACACACACACACCCATGCCCAGGCCCTTCCTCCCACAGGAGCTCTCTCCCAAGTCCAGTGCTGCTCCCTCACGTGAGCCAGGGTGACAGGGTGCTGCTGTGCCCTTCAAACTGCTGTCCCTTATCTGGCTGCTAGGAAACCTCCCCACACACAAAGTCTAACAAATCCCAGCCACTCCATCTCACTTAGGCCATGTAGCACTCTCTTGGCAGCCATAAAAGCATCAAGTTAACAAGTGGACTTGATAAATCCGCTTGTAGCCGGGCCAAAATGAAGAGCAATTAAGAGTCTACCTGGAACCTGAACGGTATCATTTACAGGGAAGAAAAGAGGGATGGGGGGAAAAGAGTCTGCCCCCAGTCACAACTTGATAATACAAACAAAATCCTGAATCAGAGAAGGGCAACAGCAGAAGAGACACAAGAAATCTGATCTGCTCTTCAGGAATCCTGTCTAAGGGCAGGCACCTAGGCTGCAAGCTCCTGCCTCTGGAGTAGGATTAACACTCCGCTTTGGGCACTGACTGGAACATAAACAAGGCTTCCTGGTTGGGTCTGCACCAAACAGAACAACTGGCACAGCACAAGGATTCTGGTCAGCAGCTGGGGGGCACAGCCCACAGGCAGATGGAGGAAACACTATGGCAGTAACAACTATGGTTTTCTCTAAGAAAAAGCATCTAGACCCACTTGGAAAAAAATCGAAAACGCTGTTCTAAAAGAACCTTTCAAGTACACAGATGAAACCTCCTTACACGGCTTGCTGCAGAACTTTACTACTACTACTCATAGAAAAGTTTTCCCCAATATCCAACCAAGTTTTTTTTTTCTTCTGCAAAATAAATGGGATGAAAAGAAATCAGCTACCAGCAGACATGGAGCACACCATTCTTTTCTCGTATCTTCTGACATATCAGAAAAGATATGGGGTTTGCTCATAGCCATTTCCGCCCTCCAGGCCTCTCAAAGAATGTTGTTTGCCTATAAAAAGCAGGGAGGAGCTGTAAAGTACGAGAAGAATTCCGAGGGAACTCTGGACTTCCAAGCTTCATCCAGCCAAGACCGGATGTGATGCACTTGGCCTCCATGGCAAACAAGGGAACACTGAGAACCACGCTTTCCTTCAAGCTGAATTTTATCCAAATACATCTGCCAGTGGATTGTGCACCAGCCTGGTCTCAGGTAAATCACTCAGCTGAGGCAAGGAAGAAGATGGGACAGAAGAAAATGGAATTCGCCTCTCCTGACTTAATATTTCATTTACCTCAAGTAAGGCCAAGATTTATTACACGCAACAAAAAGAGCTCTCAACGCTTTCCCTCCCTCTCAGCTTCCAAGAATCCCACGGAGATATAGGACAAGTCTAACTCAGAAGACCGGTCAGAGGTGAAAATTTCAGTACATGCCTTCCAACTGTGTGTCTGACCTAAGCAAGAAATAACAGTGATTTCTATGGCTTTTCCACAACACTATTTAATATAAAAGTCAACACAGGATTAATCTGTCAGTATATTCATTCATGGGAGATGCCAAACGCCCTCACTGCCCACCCAGTTCAGCCAAGTTGAATACATGACACACCTCCGAAGGCCAAGCCGGTCTGCCGGGTGTTCTGAAAGTAAGAAGACCAATACAAATGCTAAGCAAGACTAGCAGAGGAGACACTGATTCAAACACCAAAGAAATAAAATACTTCAATGCTGGCAGCTCTGTGTGGAAGCATCTGACAAAGACACTTAATGATAAAACCTACTGGCCTGAGGAAACGTTCTCTTGCAACATTACTGCTCTCACAAATGACAAAAAAGTGAAGGAACAGAAGCAGAGTATTGGTGAGGATGGAAGAAGCTCTGAAATCCTACCAAGACTTACAAAAAGAGCTATGCCATCTCAGGAACCTGAGGAGGCCACAGCCCTGGGACTCCAAGATAACAACTTCACTTCTGGGCCAACAAGCCATTTGCAGGATATCAATTCCCTCTATGTCAGCCCAATGCAAAATACTTTCCACCACCTCCAGATGAGGGACAACAACCTAAGAGCAGCGGATGTGAGCTGTCTCTCCAGGCTGTAAGCAACAGCTCACGGTGAAGATTTTTACCTTGGCAAACATAACAAGATATAAATCATCTTCTCATCCAGATAGGAATTTTTTTCCTGTTTTCTTCTGCATTTCGTCATTGCTTTGATCTTCTGAAATGGTAAGAATTTCGGTAGCAGTGCTAACAGCAGGCCTAAAAACTGCACACATCCAAGAAGCAGAGGTAAACAAATAAAGAATAAGATCTTGCTCATAAGCCAGCCATAAAAGCTAATTTATTGCTTCCTATTTCAAAGCAGTATGTGGTCACATCAGGAGCGAGCTTGGAATATCATGCTTGCTGGGAAAAATAACACACACACGGAAAAAGTACAAGACACTTGCTGGTACATCCATCAGTGAAAGATCTAAAACACACTATCTCAATGAACAACATGCCAAGGTCATCACAGTAATAGCTGAAACCAGAACTTTTTTCAATTACACATTCAACAGGAACAATACATTGGAAATTATTTCCATGACAAAAGCTCTACCTATCCCCATGTAATGAGCACAAGTCCATGCAGGTAGTTTTACTTATAAAACATTTCTGTACATACTGTGGATTATGCCATTAATGAATATGAGTTTTCTAGGCAGAAAATTTTACTGCAGCTGCACAGACAAGAGCATGAGCCTGAGCACACACACTGAGCACCAGAAACTTCTCTCCCAAGGCTGGTATCAAACATGTCATGAAAGAAACTGAATTATGATTTCACATCTCTGATACAGCTTCTTTCCAACCCTCACACACTGGAAGTGAAAATTATTTTCCCTTCTTAATAAACAGCTTTGATTATGAGCACCATGTAACATCTACAGACATTTGGAGGCAGTGAAAGATCTCACAGCAAGGCTACCATTAAATCTTTTCTCAGAAACAAGGGGAGACATCTGTGTTTCATTGTCTTTGAAATAATTAACTGATTTGTGCATTACCAAAGTGAAAATTAATTTTATTCTACTGTGAGAAAGTTTGGGAAAAGTAGAAGCCTTTAGTAATCTTTAAAAAAAAAAAAAAAAAAAAAGTCTAGATTAGGCCAGACAAAGAACCAGTTCCCACAAAAGGCATGATGGAGCTATGCCAAATGTTTCTAAGAACAGAGCATTTTTTGGTTGTTTTTTGGAGCCAAATTTCTTATGCCTTCATTCTCTCTTTTATGGGTATTAATAAGATTTCCACATAAATCTGTCTCTACTTAGTCATCTCCACCACTGTCAGGCTTCAGAGCCCTCCGTGAGGAAGGACTGCCAACACAAATGTTTGTGATGTCACACGAGCCACACCATGGCCCAGAACAGGCCCAAAAGGTGAAAGGCCACTGTAACCCCATGGAGGGGTAAAGGATTAAACAATAAATATATCTAGCATTAGAATGAAGAGGGGGAGAGGTGAAACAACAGCGGTAATCACCTGAATGCATTTCTTGACTTGGTGTTAACAAATGAAAAAACAGTGAGCACCTTTCTCCAGTTAATGCACATTCTCAGGACAGACTTCATCCACTACAGGGAAATTTTACCTGTGCTCCTCTGAAACTGCCTTCCCATTTTCATTTCACATACTGTGACAAGAGCAAACCTGCCTCTGACCTATGGAAATTTTCTCCACGGCATCAGTGAATTTTTGCATTCAAGCTTTTGCATTTAGAGCCAAGTAACTCTATCGTCCCTTAAAATCTGAGGCAGCATCTTCACAGACTGACACCCGTGGGTGGATCTCTCTGGTTCAACAAACAAACATACACACACATACCCCCACTCCCCAAAAAAAACAAAACCAAAAGCAAAGAAACAACAACCAAAAAATCATCAGATTCTGGTTGAAGGGAAAGAAGTGAGACGAGCTAAGGAAAAAAAAAAAAGTCTCACCAGACAAAATGGCAGTCATTCTTGGGTGGTCACTCACAGACAAGCATCAAACAAATCTAATTCACCTTTCCTAACATGCAAAAGCAGAATCAACGGCCCAAAGCCCAACCATGAGTTGTTTGGCCTGTCTTTCACAAGAGAGGAAAGGGGGATCAGATTTGCTGGACTAGAGGATAGGGAATGAGGCAGGAATAATCAGCTCATTGATGTCATTTTCCTAGATCAAAAAAGAACATTTGACCATTCAGAGGAGTGGAACTGAGGAAGCTGTTAACTCAAAGCATGTGGCCATCAATATCATGACATTTCTTTTAAGTTTGCTTTTTATTAAATAAACACAGGGAAAAAGAAAACAAACCTGCAAACAGCTAAGAAGTTCGATATCTAAAATTTCATTAAAAACATCTGCGGTTGCAGACTCAAGCATTCAAAAGATAGTGTATGACATAATTATGCTTACAAGCACTGACTCACTGCTTTAGATAGCAATGCATTAAGATCACAGGAAAGATACTCCCTGGGCTATCAAGTTTCTCCCTAAAGTTCTCATCTCCTTAACCTGCTATTATAAATGATTAAGACAATCTGACTGTTATTTTCATCTCAGTTCTAAAAACCTTAACCAAATAAAAAGACCCAGAGCCCCCCAGGCCAAGTTCTCATGAGTGCACTGAATGACAGCAAAGGAAGCTTTTTGTCACTGCTCCAAAATCTGAGGATTTTTCGTGCTGGGTTTTTTTAAGTGCATATCAATGAATTTTGCAATGTAGTGACTTCAGCTTAAAAATCAATGTTTTCCTCAGGATCAAGTTACCACTTGCATTTGAGAAGAGACAATATATAAAGCAGATCAGAATGTGAAATAAACACATATTATTGCAACTGGAAGAATTTTACCATTTTTAAACACAGGTAAGTTGCAGTTTCCAAAAGAAAAACAAAATCTAAAGGTCTAAACATGACAGCATGCCCAGGCATGCTGATATGATAAATACCCGGAATTTAAAATTCTGGGTTTTCAAAAAGTCTGCTTGAGTGGCAGATCACAGCCTAAGTCAGGAAATCTTAAGATTAATCTTAAGGATCTTCTTGTTCATCTATGCATAATACAAAAAGAAAACAAAAATTCTAGATCCAAGGATGGTGGCAGCTAAAATGTTGGAATGAAACCATTGAAACTATGCCTCAGTCACTATTATCAAAAGTTCACACTATCTATCAACCCTAACTAAGAACATCACACATTTTAAGACTAGATTTATACACCACACACAGCAGAAGAGAAAGCTGAAATAAAAATTGGAAAGCTTTGAGAGGAAGGGGATAGACAATCTACCTTTACTGCTTCACTTATAAAAATGCTGAAGAGCTCTCCAAGAAACATTTGTGTTTGCCATCTCCCTCTGTCTCACCACAACAGATGTATCCAGAAAGCCAGGTTTAGATGTCCTCAATTTCAGTTAAGCCCTGGTTCCTCCTATTTCCTATGAGCTGGCTCTGATTCCAAAGGTGCCTCGCCAAGAGGAAACGACAGGCTTGGATCCTCAAGCGGAATTTAAGCTGGAATATGTGATTTAGTGCTGGCACCTCAGTCCATCTAATTGTTGCACTATTACCCCACGCTCCTCTATGACCCTGCTTGACACAAACACAGCAGGCTCAGCAGGAATCAGCACTCTGGATTCTGTGGCCCAGAAGTCAGTTTTCAGTCCCAATAAGGCACAGACGATATTTCCTCTTTGCCACTGAACAGATTTCTTACTCTGGTCTCTGCAATAAGGTATGAACAGAGCCCATGCTGCCTAAAATTATGAAATTTTACACACCTATGGATATACCTGCTTGCTTCTAAGGGGTTTTTTTGCTTCTCCACAAGTCCCAGGAAAGATGAATGCTCTGCAAATCTGAGCAGAAGCCTGCTGGAAAGGTTCCTGTTCCCTTTCCACCCTTATCCCCCTTTTAGCTTCCAAGCCATCCTCGCAGTTCCATCCCTCACAAGCACACACGAAGTACAGCTTTAAATCCTTTAATAGAAAATGTTTATTCATTTGCAGTTTTGTGTAATCAGTAGACAATTAGGACCGCATTTAAGAGTGGCACTCGCAGACACATTAAGCTGGTCTTAAAAAAAAAAACAACCTCGGTAATGGCACATGAACTATCTTCAAACATTTCAGCTCGTACAGAATTCAGGATCAACAGAAATGCAGTGAATTTCAGGGAACTGTTTTAATAAACACCAAATATAAACTAGTCCACAGCTTCCCAGAGTACAGGTACATAGCAGCAACAACATATCCACTACACGTAACAGTTTGACCCAGGTAAAGCTCATTGTGCTTATCTGTAAAAATACAAGCCACCTATTTATTTCAGATGGTCTTATCATACTTCTCACCAGCCAGAGCTCCACGCTGAACAACCCCTTATTTATGTCCACAACAATGGCTCCAGTTCAGGCTGCACTGGGACCTTATCAGCTCCTCCTGCCCAGCCAATCCCGTGCTCCACATCACAGCTAAAACCAGCAGCAAGCCAGTCCAGGCACCAGGGACACCATGGAAAAGCACCTTGATGGCTTTGCACCTCTACAGCAGACCTGTGGCACCAATCTCCAGATTTAGCACTGGAACGTGTCATTTTTAAGGCATAAGTGGTTATTTGTTGATCAAAATCACTGCTCAAGTGTTTACAAACAACTAACAAATAATTGCACAACTTGGCACACATTTGCAAATCAAGAAGGAAGAAGAAATATTGAAACTATAAACAGTCAAAAGTCAAGCAATAGTTACTAAAGCTGGCAAATTAATAAACAAGCCTGCTTGTGGAAACATCAGAAAATATGATTTAATATCCAGAAAGAACCCTGTCATACATAACTCAGGCTTGTTGACTGTGCTGCTAGAGTCAAGCAAAGAATTCCATCCCTCTTGACTGCACAATACTGATTTGCATGTATACATCCATCCATACATGAACATATACATAAATATCTATATGTGTGTGCACACCTCTATGAAAACATGCTACAAGGTGTCAGATCACGTTTTCAGCGGCACAAGGAATGTTAGCTTTGAATTACTTTATTTAAAATAAGAAAAAGAATTGTTAGCTGTTAAAAAAAAAAATTAAGAAGCTCTCTTTGGATTTTAGGATGTGAACACAACTCCTGCACTAAGGACTGAACTGAAAGGATCGCCCTGTTACCCTGGGAGGGCTGAGCACTCTCAATTACCATTGGAAATAGCAGAAGCAGGAGGAGATGATTAATAACCTTTACAAAAAGAATTTCAGAAAAATAGCGTTTTTAACAAACTTTCACTTGTACCATATGAATTTTAAAATATCACTGAATGAGAAGGTGAAGGTACCCATTGTCTCACAAGAGGAAGAGGCAGACTGCATTTCAGCACAAGTATTCCTGTAACAAACCCAGGGACAGATTCCAACCAAAACTCCAGACACATGAAAAAAATACCTTCTCAGTTATCTTGCAATTATAGATGCACCCAAACACATTGAAGTCCCTTATCAACACAAAATACAGTGATCAGACCTTGCCAAGAGTAACCTGTAGTTGGCATCACCGGCACAGCTGGAGAGAAATGCACCAGAGAATTCAGTGCAGCATCCAGCAGCTTTTTGCCATTCCAAAGTGAGTTTTGGGGGAAGGACTTCAGCATCAGCAATACAGAAATAGTGGTCACTGCACTGGGGCATGTGTTTGTAGAGGAAATGAAGCAGCAGAGTCTACTCTGCAAGGAAACCCCAGTTAGATCTGTCAGCTGGTGAGCTCAAACAGGCATCAATAAGAAAGAAAGAAAGAAAAGGAGAAAAGGAGGAGAGAAGCCAGGAAGGGAAAGAAAAGAAAGAAAACAAAAGGAAATAAATTTAAAAAAAAATACTCTCAAAAGCACTTGAAGCTGCATTCACAGAGGCAGGAGTAGCCAGTAGATAAGGCTGTGCAGCCCTTTTTAATCTACACTTCCACACACAAGACTGCACCTTTCCACAGTTGTCATTTCAACTGAGAGCCAATATATGAGCGTAGACAAGGTTTCACAAGTTTTACTCTGCAGGCAACAAAAAGCCTGGGACAGCCTGTGTAGATTACAGCTCGCAGGAGTGGAGTAAAAATTGCTTGGACGTATCCCATGCACCGCCCTTTCCAAGCACCCTCATCCTCTGCTGGTCAGGCAAAAGCAGGAAGGCTCCTGAGGGTGCTTTTGCTTTTTTTCACTGAGAGCACAAACCTCCCCCATTCTAGCCTCTCCAGCAACGCCTCAGCCACATTTTAGGGTAAATTTAGGGTGTATGTATTTGCCAAGAATCAATATTTTTATGTAACATCGGTAACAAAACAGGTTAATGCTCTGCCTCTCCTGTGACATTGAACACAAACACGCATGGGATTATTTAAAACCATACAGCAAAAGTAAGTGCAAGAGACTCAAAAGTGTCTTGTACTCCAGGGTGAGGAGCAATTTAGTTATTGCTGCTGCCCTGGCAGCAACTCCAGCACACAGCAAGGTATCATCAACCTGCTGGGAGTGCAATAGTTCAAAAAATAATTAACCTTCACCACTCAAACACTCAATTCTTTCCCTGTCTGGAATTCATTTCCTAACTGTGCTTATGGACAAATTTACTCAAAAATCAGGGTGCTGCTTAGAATAAGTAATGTTCAGTTTTGAAGTTCAGTAATAATTGTTCCCCTACAGTAATACGGTTCACTCAAAGACAACCAGAAATAAAAAGTGTTTTTAAAACAAAAAACACCCAACAACCCAAAATACCCAAAAAACCCAACAATCCTCAGCGACCTGATCCTCAAAACACAGCAATAGTTTTCCAGCAGGCATCATCATATTTATATTTCACACAGCTTTTAATGAAGCTGAGATATTTCTAAGAGGACCAACCAGTCTGAGAGGAAGGGTTGCTTTTTTTAAACCGTCAGCCGGGTGTGCCTCGGGACTTCAGCAACCATCAGAAAAAGCATCATGAGGACATTTGAAAAGCACCACTCCTACCGAGTTAGGCAGACAAAAATCCCATTAAAAAGAAACAACCCAACAAAATGACGCAGAATATGATTTTATTTTATTTTAAAATCCAAACCAAAGCATAAATCTTACTACAAAACAAAGCCAACTTCAGCAACCTACAAAATACAAAAGTCAAATAAACCACTTTAACCCCACATATTTCACTGGTGGATTGGGGGTGCTAGCCAAGGAGGCCTCAGCTATGCTCTGAGCTATTTCTGATACGTGAAGGTTTTGTAATTTTCCAGCCTTGTGCAGAAGCAGAAGGAGAGCCTTTAGCTGAATTGATGCTCACAAATATCTTCTCCCTAATTTTTTTTCAGTAGTTAATTACAGCAAAAAAACAGAGAGTCATGCAGTGATAGGTCCTAGTCAGCAGGCACTTCAGATAAAGCAGTAAAGTCATGAAAGCACACAGAGTAAGCAACTGAGAACTTTCTCCCTAATTGGTATCAGATTAAAAAAAACAAAACAACCAGTTTTTCTAATCCTCAACCTGTTTAGCATCAGAAATCTGTACACTTCAATAAATATTAAATACAAATGTCTAAGCTGAAAGAGCTTCATTCACACCTTGTGACATGCACGTATTTTCCACGATCAGCGTATATTTCTATGTCACACAATCAGACTGCTTTGTAGCGGTTAAAAATAAAAGGTTTGGAGGGAGGGTTTTTTGAGGTTGGGGGTGGTGTTTTCTTTTTTTTTCCCCTCAAATTCCCTTCTATTCATTCATTTTCAGGCAAATACCTTATCAATACCCCCCAGTCAGGTCTGGTTTTACATAGATTTTCAGTCTCTTCTTAAATGAGGCTCAGAATTTTGGGCTATCTGTGGACCCTAATCGTTCCGTATGTCCGACCCAAACTTGATGCAACACTCCATACCATGCCTTCACCAACCCAATTTCATAATAAAACCTCACACACACAAAACCTTTTCAGTTACCAGCACTGCCAGTTGACACAAAATCCTTTTTTGGATATGTTCAAGAATTAACAATGCCATTTCACTGACCAAACTCTTACAACCACCATATATATATGCAATATCTGCCTATTTTCCCTTTTGCTCAGTGACCCTTGAGGTGGCACACCGAAAACATCCATCTCCTGTGTTCAGCAGCAATGAAGGACCATTTGTCCCATCAGCACATCACACAGAATCACAGGAAGGTTGAGGTTGGAAGGCATCTCTGGGTACCATCCAGTCCAACCAAGGCCTTTGTGAATGCAGTTTCTGGGGTCACCTAGAGCAGGTGACACATGGTGGTGGCCAGGCAGGTTTTGAATCTCTCCAGAGGAGGTTCCACAGCCTCTCTGGGCAGTTGCAGGGCTCAGTCACTCTCACAGAACTCTTCCCTCATATTCAGTGGATGTGGCTGTGTTTCACTTTGTGCCCCTTGCCCTGGCGCTGGGCACCATTACAGAGAGCCTGGCCCCGTGCCCTTGGCCTCCACCTTTCAGCTACATGGGTGCATTGATAAGATCCCCTCCCAACCATCTTTTCTCCAGGCTAAACAGGCCCAGCCTTCTCATCCTCTCCTCACAGGAGACATGCTCCAGCCCCCTCATGATCTCCACAGCCTTGCGCTGAACCTTCTCCAGCAGCTCCTTGTCTTTCCTGATCTGGGAAGCCCAGGATGGGACACCAAGCTCCAGCTGTGGCCTCAGCAGGGCAGAGAAGAAAGGGGCATGTTCTGCTCTTGCACATTTCACGCGGCATTTCCCATTTTATCTATAAATGGTTACACAGAGTCTTGAGGTATTCTGCGGTGGGAAGGACCCACCGGGATCACCCAAATCCAGCTCCCGGCTCTGACACCGCGGAGCCTCGGGGTGCGGGAAGGGAGGGAGGCGGCTGGAACGGCAGCCGCCGAGCAGATCCCGGCACGGGCTGAGTTAAGGACCACGGACAGATTTTTGTGGGCGATGTTCTGTGCCCGGTTCGGCCGCGCCGAGCGGCGCAGGGGCTCTCGTGCCCTCTAGGGGGCCGCGCCCGCCAGCGCCGGCACCGCCCGCTCCGCCTTCGCCGTCACCGTCATCACCATCATCATCATCACCAGGAAAGGCTCGCCACGGTGATACACACCC
Organism: Cyanoderma ruficeps; assembly: GCA_008694505.1. Taxonomy (NCBI): domain Eukaryota; kingdom Metazoa; phylum Chordata; class Aves; order Passeriformes; family Timaliidae; genus Cyanoderma; species Cyanoderma ruficeps. The sequence continues at coordinate 369,565 of VZDJ01000426.1, forward strand.
ACAGAGAGGCAGAGGAAAAGCGCCTCAAACCCTTTCCTTTAAAAAATTAAAGAAGCCAAAGCTTGGTAAAGGGGTAGGGCTGCTCCTCTTCCCACCACTCCAGTGGATCTCCGAAAGCAGTTCACAAAGAAAAGCGCCGGTATTCCACCCACAACTTAAAACTCAGGCAGGCGTCGCATTTAATTGTTGTTTTCATTACTGCCGGTACAAGAAATTGATGCTATCGCTTGCAGCAGGGCTTAAAGCAAAACTCGAAGCAGGACGTAGTGCAAGACAACTTGAACACAAAAAAACCCATGGACAAAAAACCACACAACCACCCCCACAAATATACACACACACCCACCCAACAAGCAAGCAAGCAAACAAAATTAAAAAATTAAAAATAAAAACCAACCCCACCACCTTTCTCCCAAAACCTGAAAAACTACATAGTCCAACTGAGAGGTGTTTCTTTGAGTGACACCCTGACTAAACACAGAAGAGACTTTGAGGAAAAGTGTTTGGTAATCCAGAAAAAAAACTTCTTCAAAATCAAGCCGAGGAAAAAAAAATTAAAATCCATGCACGAAGTAAAACACGACTTCCACTTTGTTATCTGAATCTGTACATTTCTTCCCTTATCTGTCAAGGGATGTGCTACAAGCTGTATGTCTCTCATCAGATTACCTAAGTAAATCACAGCAACTGGCTCAAAGTCTTAATTGCAGCAGTGTTCTTTTCATTCTCAAATCATTTGGGATGCAGTCAGCTCACCCCCACTCCAGGCCCTGCGGTTTACAGGCCCCAGAAACCAGCAACCTTTTCACTTCCAGGCTGGGATTATTTTTTATATTACTTTTTAAAGAAAAAAACCTCAAGCAATATTCCTTCTGTTTGCAACACACTGCTATGTCTCAGTCTCCCACAAAAAAACCCAGTTGGAATGTGAGAACACTAACAGCAGATTAGGACAAATTCATACAAATGTCACAGTTAACGTCCAAAACATCATGTGTCACTGTTTTTCCCCCTCCAACCCCCAACAAGCTTCTCAAAACACATTTCATACACAGGGTCACTGTTCTGGCTGTTTATTTAATTAACATGACAACCCGGAGTACACAGGATTTCTTTCAGTTCCCCAGCTTCGCATTTTCACACTTCAGGCAGAAAGAGCAGAAAGTCACCACTGTACTTCACTTTTTTTGCCAATATGCCATAATATACATTTCTTGATTTAACCAATTGACAAAAATAGATTCGAAGCCCTTCATGAGAGTTTCAGCAGCGGTTTTAACATTTTTGTGAGGCCGAAAGAAAAATGAAAAAGCCCAAGTAGAGCAGGTTTGCGTAAATGAAGCCATGCAAAAGAAAATAAAGCATTACGTCTGGAATCCCTGGGTGATTTTTCCTGGAGCCTCACTTAAATATTTTACACGGTTGTGTTTCAGCAAGTCACCAGATGACATAACTCCTCAGTATTCCTTAGTTTTTAGTGACATAAATGGCAATGCCAGTAAATCTTATCGGACTAATTACAACTCAATAAACCTTATTAGCGGGAAGTATATGGTATATAAAACCTCACATGTCCAAAGGGAGACCTATGTCTTTGACATAAAGTTCAGTATCTAAATTCAATCTGCCATCTCCCCTCTAAAATGTTAAATTTCTCTGTGTTGCACCCTGATCTCTCTCGTTTTCAGGCCAGAAGACAGGATCCATATTATTAAAAACTGGTTAATATATAAAGGTACGGTTGTCTACTTTTTAAGGCAAAATGAAGAAGAACCAGCAAAGGGGAAGAACCAACATATTCCTGGCATTAACAAAGCTCTCACTACCAAACAATGAGAAGAGATAAAGCCTTAATTTTCCCTTGGAAAAAAAAAAAAGAAAAACCAACAAATATATTTATTTTTCTCCACTGTTTCTTAGGTCTTATCACTGCAGAGATATCTTTGACCATGTGAACTGTTACAGTATTGTCTTCTCGACTCCACAGACAGGCCGTGATAACGACGGTCCTGGCTCACAACTTTCCCAGGCTACAGGCTGGGAACAAGCAGGGAACCATGGAAAACAGTCGATTGAGCAAAAAAAACTCCACTGCTGCTGCTGCTGAGGGAAGACAGACGAGTCTGGCACCAAAGTTAGCGGCCTGAAAAAATAACACTTAACAAGGAGAGAAGGGATGGGAAAGATGCGGCAGCACGGAACAGCTACCGAGCCTCAAACCAACTGAAAAAAAGTGACAGAGCCTCAGATGTCCTCGGGAAAGCAAAAAGCTTTCCACTTCTCCGACTGCCCTCAAGAAAGGAAAGAGCAAAGTAGAAATACATAAGGAAAATGGATAGAAAACCTGTCTGGCCTTAGGAGGCAGAGAACAGAGAGAGGACTTTGGAGCTGCTGGAGATATCAGAGCTGCAGGAGAAGCTCCTCCATCCTAGAGCTGCCTCCTGCATGGCTCAGGGCAAGACTCAGCACCTCACAAGTGCCTTCTGTCACACAGGGTTGTCTCACCTACTACCTAGGGGACCAGAAAGTCCTTCAGACACTGATGTGGGTTGCACCCCTACAGTCTTCGGACTAAGGTAAGAAAAAAAATCCAACAAAAGCAAATCAAACTATTTGCAGCAGCTGCAAATAACACACACGTGTAATAAATCCAAGGTTGCTGAAAGCTTCCCATTCTCCTAAACAAAACAAAAAAGTTAAAGCTCGAAAGCAAAACCAGGAGTCTTCAGCATGGTTTAAATTTGCCCAGCCCCAATCTTCTGTGCAGCATTCTACCCACCAAGGCAAAATCATCCCATCCACTTGGACTTCTGTATGTTGAGATTAACACGTCAATCAGAGTAATAAGCTCCGGAGCAAATGGGCATTTTAATATTTTAATAGGGAAAACCACACATAGAACACATTTCTGCTCCCCTCCCTACCCCCACCAACCTCCGCTCCACACTTTTAGGAAGAGATAAAATGTTTGCAAAAACCTGGAGGAAAAAACTCCAAAAGCCATCTTCTTGGTGGCACTTTTGCATTTACTGAAAAAAAGAAAAAAAAAAAGGTATTTCTTCATTCATTCCCTGTCTTATCCATCCATTCACAATTTTGCTCTGCATCCTCTTTCAAATCTGGGTGAGTGAGCCCTCAAGGAGCTGAGCATCCTCAGCCAGCCTTGATGAAATCACAGGGAGACAACACTCAGCTGGGAGCAAGATCAGGCACACATTTCTCAATGAGATCTACACACACACACCAGTCTGGAAGCTTTTAATCCAAAGACTTTGCCAAAGCTGGGAAAGAGAGAGAACATATACAAAAAGCAACCACAAAAGCAGAGATTTTAAAAATGGGGGAAGAGCACTTTTAGCAACAACAGAAGGTTGCATCGTGGTACTATTCGAATTCTGGATGGTAGCTTTTTTTAAATGAAAGTTTTTCTTTTCAAAATCTTTTTGGAACTGATAGGAAGCTAGCACAAGATGTACAATATCCATGTTGTCAGTTTGCAGTTCCTGGTACTGTCATTTACATCACAACGTCACATAGATTCACCTTCAAATTTTAGTAGGGAAGAATTCAGATTATAATTGAGATGTGTGTGACTTGAAAGGAAAAATTCAGAAATTCCAACTTTCATAGAATCTCATATTAACAGAAACAGTCAGATATGAAGGGAATCAAATTCTGGAAAAATAAAAGCTCAGTTAAATGGTCAGCAATAGGAGAGGTTACACAGAAAGTGATGGGAAAGATCTCTAAAACTTTCTCTAATGTTTGTCACTAAATTTAAGTACATGTTTCAAAGCAATAAAGTGGATCTATTTCCTGATGAAAACTGTTGGCTACTCACAGATGTACAAACAAGACCAGAAGCATTCAGAGGATATTTTTCAAAAACAGGGGGGCAAGAGAAGGCCTGGTTTTCTTTCAAAGCCCTCATGTCTATTCTTAACATGTTATATTTAAAAACTGTCCAAAAGAAAAACATTTACCTGTCCTTTCTTTAAGTCTACAGGGAGCTGATTTTTGCTATAAACATAAACTTTGTTTGCTGTAAGAGAGTCCCACTTTTCCCATAATTTCTTCGAGGTCCTTACAGAGCTTTGTTTCAGCTTCTCCATTTTTCTCCCATACTAGCATTTATTTCAGAGAACAGCTTTTAGGGAAAGAAGTTCACATACACACAGCCACATTGTGCTAAAAAACACCAAAAACAGAAAGTCTCCCCAAACTCCAAAGTAATCATCCATTTCTAATCACACAGTGACACAAGCAATACCAGATCTCACTATTGATTAATAGTGAGTGAGAACAAAAGAAAGAGAAATTTGCCAAAATCCTGCAGCGGGGTGAACTGAACTGTTGCCAGCTAACTCCAGCCCAGCTCCACAACCTGGAAAAGGCAATTGCTTGGGGAAAAGCTGACCACTGTCCCCAAGTAGTGCACAATCAAGGAGGAAAAAGAAGTCTACCTTGTTGTCCATCACCAGTCTAATGTTCTGTTACATGCAGGAAATTTGAAGTCCCTTCCTAAGAAAAGACAAGGACCATGGTCATTGAGTCCTGTCTCTGAATGATTACATTTAGAGATGTTAACTAAAAGGCTGCATTTATTGGATGTGTGAAAACGAGTGGAAAATATGTTTAAAGCCTTACAAATTATTATTGTAAGAAACCACCAGAAATGCCTAGCATCACCAAGTAAACATAAACAGTTTTAATTTTGTGCCTTATTGTACTTACAAATCACTCTTACACCGTTCCCTCTCAGCTCCTGTTAAAGTCAGAACTGGGTCAGTTTTCTACTTTTTCACACTGTATTTGTCTGTGGTAAATATTTACTTTACTTAAACAAAACTGTTAAATAAATAGGTACATTTGTTGTTAAACAAGTCTCGAGTATATAAGGTTGTCAGGCCCTCTTCTAAGAAATGTCAAAACCAACCACAAAGGGATGTCATCAAACCATTTCCAGAAACAAACCAGCCACCCACACCATATAGTTAGATGTCATTACTTGCAAAACACTTTGCTGCTTATCCAGCAAGCCACCTGAAAGAAAACCTTTGGTGTATCACAAGACGCTTCACCTGATCACAGCGCACAGAATCGTTTTCAGTGCTAATTGAAAAAGAAAGCTTCACACCATTTGATACTTATTTTTTCCCCAAGTTTGCCTTTTCACTGCTCAACAGGGCTTACACTGACTTTCAAGACACTCATTTACACAGGATCCATGGAGTGACACTTTTGTGGGGCAATCTTCAATCTCGAAACAACAGAGAAACACTTCAAGGGCAGAAGTAAGCCCACTTGGTGTCCGTGTCAGGACTTTACAGCTGTGCAGTGAAGATACCGGTGCTTGATTGCTTCTTTCTCCAGTTTTTTGGGGTTTTTTGTTTTTGCTTTTGCGGGGTTTTTTTTGAGGTGTGCGTTGAAGTGAACGCATCGCTGGTAATAAAGTTCTCACTCAGCCATTCCAGTCACAGCCTCTCAAAGGAAAGAAAGTCGAGATAAATCGCGGGTGCCTCGCACCGGTTCCCACAGCCACGGCAGAGCGGGAGCTATTGATTACACGCACGGCAGCAGCCCTGGGGAGGCAAAGTGCAAAGACGAGCCTCGGCGGACAGGCTCCCGCCCTGATAAGGGACTTCTCCCACCGAGGACAAGCTGCTTGGCTCACGCACACACACCCCTTCCATGCTTAAAGCAAGTTTTAAAAGGCTAAGGTACCTTTCTAGGAAACTACAGGTTTGAAACAGCGAGACTCCTAAATGATGCTGGGAAACCCGAGGGCAGGTTCCCACCGGCTCCGAGAGCCAAGCGGGCACCGCGCACCCCAGCCCTCCCTCTGCCAGCTTTAGGAAAAGCCAGCGCCGGGGACAGCTGTAAGAGAAAAGCGCACTCCGAGCCCTCCGCCCGTGGCCCGCAGCCGGGGCAAGTCAGACTGGTCCAGAGAGCCCGGCAGAGGCGTGCCGGGGCTCTCGGCGCCGGGGAAAGCCCGCTCCGTGCGCGGCCCCTCCGGCCAGCAGCGGCGGCAGGGAGCGCGCAGCTCCCCGCGCCTCCGCCGCCGGCGGGACCCCCGGCAAAGTTCGGGACCCGTCTCCCCACAGCCCTTACCCTACCTGCTCCCGGGGGATGCAGGGCAGCGAGGTCCTCCGGTGGGTCTTGTTGCCGCTGCCGCCGCCTCCCGACATCTCGGGGGAGATCATGGAGCTGGACCGCCGCCGCCGCCTGAGCACCGGGGCTTCGTCCGCGGCCGGAGGGGCGGCGGGAGGCTCGGCCAGCGGGGCGGCCCGCCGCGGGGGCCAGAGCCGGTCGGCGTAGCCGGCCAGAAGGATGCCCAGCAGCCCCAGCAGGTAGGCCAGGTAGGGCCGCCAGGACGCCGGGACCCTCTCCAAGGCGACGAGGGACGTGGTCTTGGCCGCGCTAGTCACGGCGAGCATGAGGACGCCCTGCCTCAGCTTCAGCACCAGCCATGTCACGGCGGCCAGGCAGCTCAGCACCACCCCCGTGGCGGCGAGGGAGAGCAAGTGATCCTCCTCCTCCTCCTCCTCCCCCGCCGCCAGCGCCGTCTGCGCCACCGCTTCCCCCCCGCAGCAGGCGGCCAGCAGCAGCAGCAGCGGCAGCGTCGCCGCCCGCGACCGCACGCCGCCCCGCACCGGGCAGCGCCCCGCGCCCAGGAAGGCGCCGGCCAGGCAGAAGGGCACCGTGCCGGGGGGCACCCAGCCCCAGGGCCCCCGGCCGCGCTCCCCCCGCGCCAGCCTCACCGCCAGGGCCAGCAGCACCGAGAGGGAGCCGGCGCTCAGCGCCGAAGAAAGTTTCCGGCGGCGCCAGGGCTCCCGCGGCGGCAGCGGCGCGGTCCGGGCGGGCGCCCCTCGCTCCGCCGCTGCCGCCCCGCCGCCGCCGCCCATGGCCTCGGCGGGATCCCCTGCGCACCCAGGCGCGATGGGCGCCCGTCCCGGGGCTTATTCCCAGTCGGGCAGGGGTCTGGGAGCGACCGCGGCGGTCAGCGCCCGCTGGCCGGGGGGGGCGGGCCGGGGGCGCTCCCCGCAGCAGCAACGCCGGCATTTCCTGCTGTTAGTCCCCCGCTCGCCCCCTCTTCGCGCACGGGGGACTGGGGAGCGCCGCGACCACCTCGGGCTTGGGGCGGTAAATTAAAATTTATTTTTCGAAGTGCAGGACTGGGAGAGACACGGAGAAATCCTAACCGGTGTAAGAAAATGGGGAAGGGGGGCTGGCGGGCGGGGGGGGACGCAGATGTAGCACCTCAGAAGTGCTGGTTAATTTCTAGGCCATCCTTTGCCTTCCAGGAGCTCCCGGCGTAGGCAAGGAGGGAGAGGCGGGGGCGGAGCAGCGCAGCCCGCCGGAGGGTCCTGCCCGGCTCGCGGGGGTCCCGACCGTGCCCCTCGGGCAAGGGGAAGGAGCCTCGCTGTCGTTGCGGATTGCGGGGAATGAGAAATGACAGTGGGAAAAAATATATATGTAATAAAGCCCAGGGCTTAAAAAGAAAGGCAAAAAGAAAAAAATAAAAAAATAAAAGAAAAAAAAAAAGGCCAGCGGAACCGCGGCAGAAGTTGCGAAGTCCTGCCGGGAGGGCGAGAGAGAGACCTGCGGGAGAAACTTGAACGTAAGCCTGCTTGGGAAGAGAAAAAGAGAACGAGCGAAAAGGAGAGGATTTCCCTCCTGAGCCCTGCAGGGATAGTCCTTGAGTTTTACACGGGAAAAGCGCACCCCACGGCCGGGAGAGGAGGCTGCCCAAAGCAGACCTGCACCGAACAAGCGGCCAAACCGAGTGTTGGAGGCGATAGCGAAGGGGGCTGAGGGGAACCGGGGGCTTTGCCGCCTTCCAAACCTGCCGGAGCGACTCCCGAGGAAGGGCAGCCCGGCCCTGCCCCGCGCTCCCCCGGAGGAGCTCCCTGGCACCGGCCGCGGGCAGCCAGGGCATAAATCCTCCTGGCAGGGTGGGGGCAATTACGAGGCCGTAAAAGAGTCAGGAAGATGGATGTTCATGAGTGATTATTACGGGTTGTGTTGTTGTTTTAATAGGAAGCCCGAGCTGGAATCCCGAAGCCAGCGGGCTACGATCCTCCGAAGCGTTGTGGATTTTTAGGCTGTAGCTCCGTCCAAAAGCCGCTGTTTCCTTCCTCAAAACCTGCCCCGCTGTCACGCCGGAGGGCTCCACAGCAGGCCCGGGGCAGATTCTGGCCCTGACCCACCCCAAAATTGGTCTTCACACGAGTGGAATCAGGTGCAGACTGAAAGTCTGTGCAAAACCCCGGGTCCCCCGAAGAGCATGGAGTAATGTATTTAGCACTTAATAATACAAACCACAGAAAAATACAATCACCAGCTGTGAAGTGACAGAACATTAAGAGTCAGGAAACGAACAGATTAGAGAACAGAATTTCCCAGCCCTCTTCTCCCTCGCACATCTACAAATCACAAAATTGAGACAGATTTACAGCCTTTACATATTTATTGCTGTATCTATCTGGATATCATGCCAATCATCCGGGGTCTGAGTATCTGAAATGGTAGCATTAGTGAAGCATACTTGGGATTTTTATTAGAAATGGGTCATAAAAACCGAGTCTGTTTTAAAATGATAGTTTTCCAGCCTAACTGTTATGGAATATGGATTTATTAGTCACTTTTATGTTTGAAGCTTAGTTTGAAAACAACCTAGATATTGTTAGCAAAGTTTGGCTCTGAGGAATGGAAAGCCTCTGGTTTTTTTAAAGGTTAAGGGGCCAGATTAAGAACAGCTGGAAAGGTTTAGAGTTTATTCTGGTGAGACAGCAATCAGCAGGTTGCCATACGCACCTAGAAAAACATAGCTGGGTTCCATCTACCCTAAACATCAGCCTCCCAGAGACAGAACCGGTGCCCAGAAAGTAATACTTACATTACCAGATAGTAATAATTACATGACTCTTTTCCAGTTTTTTTAATAAAAAATACGCATCTTTCAAATATTTCTAAGTCTAGATGCATCAAAACAGAATGCAAATAAATGGATATTGCAATACTGGATACCACACGTGCAGCAGCTGCAAATCAGACAGATCAGACCTTTGACCTAATACTCCCTGCCAAGTAGCATTTGCTTACATCTTAATTTATCTTCACTTTGTTACTTTACACTTACACCTCCTGATACCAGAAATGTTGACACTTTAAATAAAATAATGAGAACAAAAAGAACTAGAGGAATAAACACTCCCTACCTTAATTTTTTTTGCTGCACACCCCCTTTAGAATTATGATACATAGATCAAAGGAGATAATTGACTATGTTCTTACAATTCCTTAAGCTAAAAAATTAATTATTCTGTTTGTATTAAAAGCAGTGGCTTTTTTTTTTTTAAGCTGGACACATTTTAGGTTCTTTCCAGTCTCACATGAAATGGACCAGACCTCCCCAAGGCATCTGCAACTTTCCCTGCGGAAGTTGACACAAGAAAGTCAAATTAAGAGTCCTTTATCCTGGTGTATCGATTCTCACATCATGCATTGGGTAGCACGATGGAAGTATGTTGCGGGCCGAAGCTGGGCGTGTTCTCATTTCAGGAACACTGAAATGAAACTCACACTACGGCTGTTTTAGAAAACTCTTTTCTAATTTAAATCTGATTCTAGTTTTTATACATATGTACAGAGGTCAAGAGATCGGCTACACAGGTCGCCACCTCTTCAACCTGGATGGTGGACATCACCATCAATCATTTCTTCTCTCACAGGAGAAGTATGTAAACATTCTAAGAATAGATACTGTTTTTATGAAGCTGCGTGAGAAAGTTCTACAGAAAGACAAAAAGACAAAAAGCTCAGGGCAACAAAAGTCAAGGCTCACAAAGTTAAGGCACAAATTCTTATGTATTGATCAGTACATGGGAAGAGGAAGTTTGCTGTGCTCTCTACCAGGTGGGATTTGATAAAAATACTTCTGCATGTTTCTGAATGAAACAATGTGATTATCTCTTATTCATCTGCTATCTAAGGGTATTTCAGGCACTTAAGTTGTGAAGATCTTTCACAAAAAGGCAGCAGTAATTTAATTTTAGTATCTCCATCAAAATCAATACCAGGTGGGAAAGCATGATAGGTAATGAGCCAAACAGAGCACGAGTTGCACAGAAGATGAGAAATAATGACCATTTAGGAGATTTCCTGTGCAGGGACACACAAAAAGAAGAGGAAAGGCAGGAGGGTATTTGTGTTTCATTCTTCAGCATATGATTCCACTGGATGAGGCTGTCTGCAGCTGACAGGGACTTCTTAAACAGTGTGTTGAGCATATAGTTATTACAGTCACCTAAAAATTCTGTCTTCCTTCTCTAGAGAAGAGGAATTCTGGGAAGGCAGAACACTACCCCTGCAAATAGTCAACAGCTCAAGGCTTCACTGAAGTTCTGGTGATGAATCTTTTTGGCCCTTGCAGACTCAGCTTCCTTTTGATGAACAGGTGTCTATCATAACACAAAGCAAATAGGAACCTTACATATGATGAGGTCATTGTATCAGTCATTCACCAAAGCAACTGCAGCAGTTCACACTGCAGTGAAAACCAAAAATTACCCCTTCTAATTTCCATTTGGAGCACAATCTTCCATAGAGACTTCTTGGAGACTTCAAAGGAAACAAACCCAGGAAGTTTTCATGAGTTACTGTCACTGTTACATGGGTTACTGAAAGGTCTGTAAGAAAATAAAGGTGAACATCCAGTTAGTTAAAAAGGGTGCACTGGCTTTAACTAAACAAACAAACAAAAAAAACCCAGTTTGCTCTGGAGAACTAAGAGCAGGAAATGGACAATGAAGAAAAGGAGATGTAAAGAGTTATTGGACAGCTGACTGTTTCCCAAGACATAATCATCTGTCCCAGAATCACTTTATCCTTAGTCATTGGTGAAGAAGATGAAGCAAATTTTACATTTTCTTAAGTGATACTACTTTTTACCTAATCCTCTCAGGAGTCTTTACATGAGGCATCCAGACAAAACACGATTCTCCATCTAAAAGGGAGAAACAATGCTTTTTGACCACAAGGACGGGGAGAAATTTCACAATGGAACTGTTTAGCCCAGCTATCCAGATCAGACAACCAGCATTTGTTTGGTTTGTCCACATTTCCCGCAGTCTTTTCTCGTGCTGCTGCTGGTTTGTGGTCACAGGCAGTGGGCGACAGCTGCTCTGGGGAACCACCAGAAACATGTACAGGGCCACGCCCCAGAACAGGTTACATGGTCTGTGTCCCCCAAAATAGTGTGACAACAAAACAAAAGTCCCAAATCCTGCAGAAATGCTGTGATTGAGCTGAAGTGAAATGTTCTTCTAGGGGTAAAGAAGCAATAGTGAAAATGAAGTAAATTCTGCGCAATGTCCTACTGAAGAGTACCACGGAGGGGACAGGAGAAACACACACAGTCCTGTTCATACATTTTCAACTTAGCCATTCTTGGTCTATCCTTATGGTAATTATTCTTACATTTTTTGGTTGTTTTGTTTTTTTCTCTTATCCCTTGTCATTAAACTTCAACTTCTTATGATTTTGCCTGTGGATAATTCTATATAAATTTTCGTAATGCTACTGAATATTAATTGACTGAGTAAAATTAAATTTGCCTGATTTGTGAAATGTAGTGTGATTAAACCTATACATTATGGTAATGTTCTGGACTTTAGTGCTAGTTTTCTGTGTTAGGATCTCGAATTATTTTACAAACATTCTAAGTCATTAAAATCCTCAGTGGTTTAGGTAATGACCAGTACGTTGCATGACAGATTTATACATCAGTTGACTGGAGCACTTAAAAATATGCTTACTTAAAAATATGAGCATTTTTCTGACTTCAGTGGTATTTCACACTCTATCACATGAAATTCAATTGAAACTTTTGAAAATTACACATTTTTCATGTTACTCTTTAAGCATCCAGAGTAGTATTTAGTAAAAAAATTTAATGTGTGAGTTATCTCGGTGATTCAATGATTTGAATAGTGAATGTGGCATTGAAACATATTTACCATGTGAATTAAGTTATTTTTATACCATTTTCAGCAAAGAAGTAGTAAATAATGTTATTTTGGGGTTGAGTGCAGGCATGCTCACAACACCCACACTGCATCTGCTTCATTTAATTCACAGTTTCAAGGTTTTCTTCATAAGGGGAGGACCGGAGTATGTAATGAACAAAAATTTAGTTTTATATTGTGGAGAACAGCCACTTGATGACAAATCAAATTTATTAATTTATGAAAATGTCCTTTGCCTTCCATTGTGGTGTGCATAGAAAGAATTACAATTACTGTATTAGGAAAACAATTAGAATCCACATGTACTGTAAAGAATAGTTTGACTCAGAATTTTTCCAAGTACAGAAGTGAGGTTTTCAGTCTCCGTAAGTCTGTTATACTTCTACTAGAGGCATTTAAGGAAGTACAAACTTTATATTTCAAAAGAGGAATTATTCTGAACTGAATGGATTACTTTTAGCTTGCATAAATCATCATGGTATAGGGAAAGAGCAAAATTCTGATTCTGGAGAGAAAAGAGTGTGACTGGAGTTATCTTTTGTAACTTTTTTTTTTTTTTTTTTCTATATCCTTCATCAGTAGAATTATGGAATGTTTTGGGTTGGAAGGGATCCTAAAGGTTATCCTGTTCCAACCCCCTGCCATGGGCACGGACACCTTCCATTATCCCAGGTTGCTCAGAGCCCCATTCAACCTGGCCTGGAAAATTTCCTGGGATGGGGCAGTCACAGCTTCTCTGGGCTGCCTGTACCAGGGCCTCACCACCCTCATAGTAAAGAATTTTTTCCTTGTATCTAATCTAAAACTACTCTCTGTCAGTTTGAAGCCATTCCTCTTTTTTCTGCCACTCCAGGCTCTTGTAAAATACACGTGAATTGAGAAATTTTTGATGATGCCCATGGACGGAATCTCGTTTTTAAAGAGTGATTCCATTTTATCACAACTGAGTTCACATGATGCAGAGGTTTTTACTGCAATAGCGAATGTGATCCTGCTCTATGGAAAACTGATCACCTGTGCTGATGCCTGTGTATATAAACAGTACCTGAACACTCTCCTGGAACAAGGCAAGCTTACTTTGCATAGCCAAGAAAACCACAGGGCAAGCAGAGCTGTAAGAAGGTGAGGTGTAATACCAAGGCAGGCAAAATTCTTTCAAAGATTTCATCTTCCTTGTGAAGGCCACCTGGATCTGCAGAACGTGGTCCATTCCCAGTGTGTCCATTCCCTGACATTCCCTGGCCACCTGGATCTGCAGAACATGGTCCATTCCCAGTGTGTCCATTCCCTGATATTCCCTGGCCACCTGGATGTGCAGAACGTGGTCCATTCCCTCTGACACACACTGAACCTCATCTACATGGGCTGGCTCTCCAAGCCCCTTCTGAGAGCACTGCTTGCTCTGGATTGTAGAACACAAATACTTTTAGCAGTGACCAGTTAGTTTTGAAAGAAATGTCCTATAGCAACGTGATTCCAAGCAATCTGTTTTGTTGGGTTTTTTTTTAAGATGCCAACCTTCATAATACTTGAATGACTGTCCCAGAAATTTGGTTTGCTAGTTTTTTGGTAGCATTAGATAATTATTTCTCTCTCTCATAAATTTAGGTTCGGGAAAAATAACTTTTGAAAATTCTGTATATTCTAATTTTGAAGCCAACTGAAGTACTGGTTTTGAAAGCAAATATTCAACTTCTTTTAAAAGTAATAATTACAAGTACACTGGCTAGTTCAAATCTGCACAGGACCCTCTGTTTACTTTATGCTTCAAATGGTGTTTAGTTTTCTGATCACTTGATCACTGAGTTAAGTTTAACTCTTCCACTATTCCTTCTTCTTTATGGGGGGGGGGTGTGGTTTGTGAGGTTTTTTTGGGGGTTTTTTTTTGTTTTTGTTTTTGAATATGCACTTGACAAACTGCTCACTAAAAAAATTAGAGTCGATACATAAATGCTTGTAGGATGGGGCCCAGTTTCTCATAGGTTTTCCTTTGACTTGGACTATCCAGCTCGTTGGCCCCTAAACACCAAATATTCTCTCGGTCTCTTTTTTATCTGGTGGTTTTGTTGGGGTTTTTTTCCTAATTCTTAGAATTAGGAAATATTCAGTAGAATTAGAATATTCTGTAGAAATAAAAGGAAGTGACAAGTTCCTCTAACAGGGATTTCAATGCTTTTTTGTATAAGCTGTTTTGTTACAGTTCAGGGAGACCACGCTGAAAAATCAAGATATTTACTAACCCAAATACTGTCTTCGGTGTCAGTTCCATTTTATCTTGTGTTCTATAGCTAACAGTACCAAAAAATGTCAGCAAACAACTCTTACTTTTAAGTAGTTCTGTAAGTTCACTAAGTTTCATGCTTCCTGGTTTTGTGATTTATAAGTATGTATATAAGTGTGCAACTTTTTTCTTAGGAAGTGGGACAGATATCTTCAAAGCATCTTTTCCTAATAAGACTAACAAAATGAGTTCTCCTTAAATAGCTGAGAAACAGAAATGTAGGCTGAAAGTAAGTTTTAACTAGTGTATTCCAAGAAAAATGACCAAATCTCTCAGAGTAGAGGGAAGCTAAGAATGAATACTTGTTCTATTGATTAGCCAAAAAAAAATAAATCATTGAAACAATTCTCACTTGATGTGTAATGCACACAGTCAAAGGTACAGGCTCATAAATAACTTATTGATGACAGTCCCCCTCTGAGCCATGTTAGGAATTTTCTTTCAGAGTGAAAAAAAAATAATGCAAAGTCTTAATATTCAAGAAACACAAGTTCTTAAATTGATTTTGAATCAAATTATTGTAGTTAGATAAGTATCTAAAGATGCAAGTAAGTATTTAGTTGTATTTTCAAGGATTGTTTACTTTAATGTGCCTGATCCAAAAATTCTTCAGCTACCTCTACAATCCTCTGCCCCCAGTGTTAAACCAGGTGCTAAAGTTTCACTTCTGGGCTTGTCCAGCAGTCTTGCAGTGTCAGCAGAGCTGAATTCTCCGTGTCTAATTCTTGCCTGGAAGGATTCTCAAGCACGGTTCCTCCACCTGTATCTCCTGAGAAACTCTATCCCAGAGGCATGTGGTAAGCACATGGAGCAGCTTCCCAAAATCACCAGTCACAAAGCAGGCAGTGCTGGGTAGCAAATTCCTCTCATTCTTCAACTCTGCTTTAAATTCCCGTCCATGGAATATTTTGTTAATCTTGCAAACCTTGATGATGGATCTGTTTCATTTTGTACAAATAAATAAAAAAATGTCTGTGGTAAAAAGGGAGAAGCAATGAGCGTGACACCACAGCCTTGTGGTAGGAACATTCAACCGAGGGGCAGAAACACCTGGATCCCAGCCCCTGTTCCAGAGGCTGGTTCATGTAAGATTTATAATGTAAATGTTGAAAATAAGATTTTTAAAAAAATATTTTAAAGACATAAAGTAACCACTGGAGTGGGGACAGGTGTCTCCATCATGAATATCCCTACTTTTTGTGGTTGCCAGATTCCATACCTCTATGAGCTGTACACCCAAACCTTCCCATGGCTAGAAGCCACATTATACATTCTTGCCCCATGTGCTGGGAAGCAGAAGCTCTGGGCAGGAACTGATTGTGGCTCTTCAGGAATTCCACCAGCCCATTTCCATGTTGGCCTGCATTAGCCTTGCAGTTCAGTCCTAAATCAATGTTATATTGCTTTCAACAGCCTGGACCGCCGTGCTCCACCCCACAACACAGAAATTCCTTCTTCTTGTAGCTCCCTCTTGGGGATTGGGTCCCAAGTGACTAACTGAGAAACAGATGTATCAAAAGTACCTGTGAAATAATTCTGGCCTTTCACCCTGAGTCTCAGTGGGGGCTGAATTTACAATGACAGACTCATGAACCTTTACAGGCTCCCCTTGAGATGTTATCCTAGATCCTGAAATCTTGACTTTTTTAATCAGTTCCTTTAAGTACAAAGAGAATATAACTAAATCTATCATCTAAACCCATCCATTTTAATATCAAGTTGCTTTAATACTATCTTCCCTAGCACCACCCAAAGGAGCAAGTGACATTATCCATTTCCATGACTGTAATCCTGTGCAGTATCAGAACATTTACAGATATTATGCAGTGTACATGTACTGAAGAGATGCACATGAGATTATTTTCTTGGGGAAATGAGGAACTCACTCATATGCTAAAGTGGCTTACAGACACCACAAAGTGACCTTTCGGCACTGCACAGGTGCGTTTGACCCCAGTGAAATCAAGGGAACTGCAGATTCCCATCTCAATCTGACCTGACCCACACACCCATTCACCCCAGCGCAAGAACACGAGAAATTTTAACAGCAACTTTGTTGAGCTTAATGAAATTAATTTCCTAGTCACACCAACTGCCCCAATTTGTTTCCAGGCCTAATGCAAGAACCATATGGAGAAAGGCACAGAACGACAAGTGGGCGGTGCATGCCATTACTCACCATCTGTCCAGGCAAGCCGTGCTGAGCCAAACGAGGAGCAGCTCACACACCATGCACAGGTCAGAGCCTGTCCAGGAGCCAGAGAGCACCACAACACAGCACCGACTGCCAGGGCACACACGGGAAGGTTTTCCTGGAGTTGCCATGTAAGATGAGGACAGCAAGGGGTGAAGACAAATTCCTCAGAAGTGAAAGCCTGTGTTGAGGAAAAGGGATAAAAAATTGACTGAGTGGTGTAGGAGTAGATTGTAAAGGCATAAGTGATACATCAGCTTAAGATGCTAATGTGAAGGTTTTTATTGCAATAGAAAGCCCTAAATTTACTAAGATTTTGCCCAAGGCTTCATCACCTTGTAATGTAACATTATTCCAACTGGTATTGCTTTCTCAGCAAAAATTATGAAAATATAAATGCATGTTAAATCCTATGGCATGTGTTATGCTAAGATTTATAGATGACCTTATCCACTGTAGAGCTCTGTTCCCAGAGAACCTGCCCTGTACTTCCCTGCACCTGCAGAGGGCTGGGACTGGGAGGATAATTACGAGCATTGAGAGCCTACACCAGATGTTCCAGGAATGGAGAAATTCCATCTTTGGTTGGCTGGCCTCGGGAGGCAGGAAAACAGCAAGAGGAAGTGCTTGTGTTTGAGCTGGCATGTGCCATGCCAGCTCTTGGCTTGTTAGTGCCAGCCCTCTCTGCTGCTGGCAGCCTTCTTGCCGTGCTCTGTGCCTGGGGTTATTGCCACAGACCGGGCAGAGCCAAACACGGAATGCTCGGGGAAGGCTGAGGTGTTAAAGGGAAACAGGGCTGTGAAATAGGAGTGCATGCAAATGAAGGGAGTACAAGACTCACAGGACTCGTATTTCCAACTCAACACATTCCAGAGTGCAGGGCATGGCTTCAGAAAGATTAGGTGTCACTTCTGTGCTTGGATCACGAGGGTTTTGCATTTTAGATTTTTATCAGAAACAGTATGTAATAAAACATTCATCAAGAATGTTAATGTTTTATGTCCTTGTGTTTTGTGGCCAAGATGATTAATATTTTTCTTTTTAAACAAAAGGTACTAAATAATAGTCAGCCCTTATCTATTAAGTGATCAACTTTGGACTTATGTTTTTCCCAGTATTGGAAACGTCCATTTTCACATCCTCTCAGCATGTTAAGCAATACCAGGAAAGCAATCTTGCTTACAATTTAGAGCAAGCATTTTCACCTCAAACTAGAGGCCTTGATTCTTACAATTATATACTGTAGATAGACGTACAGAGTAAATTCTAAATCCTACATTTCAAGAGGATTTTTTTCAGGTCCTTCTTCTCTTAATTGTCTTTTCAGAAGAGCAATGTGGATACATGGTCAGTTTAATAATAGTAAATAAATCTTGGTCAACCACTTCCAGCTTCTTTTTCATTAATTTATGCAAAACTGTCATCAAGTCACTGACTGCAGTGCTTCAAAGAGTTCGGAAGGAGGGCGGAAAGCATTATTGCAAATGTATTATTGAAAGCAGGAATATCTCTGCTGAATTTCACAGAGGCATTTTAAGATTTAAATAATGAATCCTCAGAGTAAAAGAAAAGTGCCTAGGTGACGCAGCAGTGACAGGCACAGGGACTGTCCATGTCTGGTTGGTTTGTGTCCTGTCAGAGCTCACTCCTTTTCACTCTAATGTGGAAAACGAGGGCTTCCTTGTTTTCTGTTCTCTACTGATCACCAGGCAATCCCAGTGGAAGTCTTGTGGCGTGGAACCACGTAGCCTCTGGGTGGAGAGAGGCCCTTCCATCCTGTTGGGGCGACTTCTTGAGTTTGGATACCAAAGCTGTGTGGAGGCTCTCAACAGCACCACATCCCTGTCCATGTATCCCTTCACTTCTCAGACATTTCCCCCACTCACACATTTGGAGGAAGGTTTTGTGGATGGCCTTACAAGCTGATGTCTCTTGTTCCTTTACCCAGATCCTTCCACTCCTTCAGGAGGAAGTTGGTGAGCCTCTTTGGAGGACTTGAAGCATTGACTGAGGGCAGCTGCTCTCATCAACAGCTGAATTGCAGGTCTTTCAGCAAGGCTGCAATGCACAGAAGGGCAGATGAAAGTTCAAAAAGAGAGACAATCCCCCAAACACCTCATTTGCATTGTTTATAGGCTTATTTCAGCCAAATTAATAAAGGAGTATCTACCATTGTTGTTAGTAACTACTGAGGGGCTAAGGGGTTTTTTGAGATCTTTGCTGTTGTTTTCTTCAATTTCAGGAAGTTGGCAAAAAACTAATGAATATCATTTCATTAAGGACTATTAAGGATTAAGGACCAGAAAAACCTGAATGATTGATTAAGAGAAAGTTCATGTGAGGTAAGTGAACAACAAATAACCACCATGGATTGAAGTCTTTCCCACAGGATCAGGCTTTGTTAACTGCCGTAGCTTGAACAATATTTTTGAAATAAATTTAGGGGATAGTCTAGCCTTATTTAAAAATCTGAATATTACACTTAGGTATCTTTCCTTATTTTAAGTTAATCACCTCTATGGAAGTTCTTGATAAGACATAGATAAATGATGCTGCTTAGTTTGCCCTTTGTTTCTGTTGTACACACCAGAGCCTGGCAGGCAGGCAGCTTTACCTCACTTCTAGTTGGTTCTTAAGAGCTCAGGATTGGGGTGATTCTCCATTTCTGGACAAACATGTGAGCAATTAATTAGCAGATGTGTTTTATCTCCTCCCTGGTGCCTCTGTGCAGCAGATTAGTTGTTCTTATGTGGTGAACAAATGTGGGAGCTGGGACGTACATGTGACTCCTGTGGCTCTGTAGCATCCCAGAGGGGCAGAAGTGACACCCATTCTTTCTGGAGGGGCAGAAGTGACACCCAATCTTTCTAGGGGGCAGGAGTGACAGCCACAGGAGGCAGGAAGGCAGCAGCCATCCCATGTTTATCCCGTGCTTACCCGACCAGCAGGAGAGATGTCTACATACAGGGCACTGCATGATCTTCTTTTGCAGCCTACAGATTTCGTTGTGTAACTGAAAGAAATGTGAAATGACAGGCCCGAATTTAGGATTTAGTCTCTTGCATTATTTAAAAGTCCCCATTAATTTTGGAAGCTTCTAAATGTACTCAGTGCTGTGTGAAAAGAACCTGGAATCAAGAGAACCTGAGCTAGACTTGCCAAGTTTCAAAAAATGTTTGACTTCCTTTGACTCTTTCACAATATTTTTAAAAATTTACTTGCACCACTTCTAATTAGCAATATCTCATCCTAAGAGAGTAATGTTTGTGGGGGGTTTTTTTCCTCTTAATAATTCTCTTCAAATTCTGTATCATTTTTTCTAGGTTTTAGAACACGAGCAGGGCATCCAGCCACATTAAAATGCGTTCATTGCTGGCTAAGTGCTACCTTCATGCCCAAATGAGTTTTTCAGTCAAACCATCCCTACTCACCTCTGAACTTCAGGAAAACCCTGCTCATCTTGCTAATGTAGAAGGGAGGAACTTGAATGGCTTTTGGAGTACTGAATGTGCAGAGGTGAAGCAGAGAAGGAAGAAATCCATCATCACATTGGGCAGCTCTAGTTGCAGAGACAAAAGGGATCAGTGTAGAATGAGCGGTTTCCTCAGAGGGAAGGCACACTAACAGGGGACTGAGACAGGAGAACTGGAGCTTAAACATAAAAAAGATTCCTTATTCCTAAACAGAGTGCAAAATAGGATCCATAAATAAGACATTTTTATGTCTAGCAATGTTTGATGGCTTTCACATGGGTGGAACATGGTTTATTTCTTAAGCATTCCGGTGATCCCAGTAATTCCTGGTTTTATTAAATGATATCAGTATTTTCATATTACTAGTGGAGAATAGGTGGGGTTTCCTTTGTCATGTTAGATGTCCTTTTAATAGAAAAGTAATTTTCTGGTAAAACTATAGTCAATGTCTGACTGGTTTTCAAAACTCTTGCAAGGCAGTTAAATGCAGAATAACTAATAACTGCATGGTACGATATTTTTTCTGCCTTTAGAGTTTGAGTTTGTAAAGTGTGTAGAGAGCCTTCAATCTGATGGGGACTGTAAGTTTATCCCTGCTGTATAAATCTCATTCAAATGATTGCCACGTTACATTAAATCTGGATGAAATGGAGTCTACTCAACAACTTGAGCTGAGTTATCATTTTCAAACCCATGTACAACTGAAAATAAATCTAGAGGTTAATTTTGCAGGCAATCAGATTTAACACAACACTGGGCTAAGGTACATAAGACCTTTACAGGGGAATGCAGCAAATGTCAGAAGGCTGGGAATCCACTGCTTCAGTAATTTCCATGCCTTTCCATAACCATGATGCAGGTTCATGGAGACATTCAGGGCAGTTTCTTATCTTTGTAGCTTCAGCATCCAGAGCAAGTACCCAAGCAGAGCTCTGACCATGGATTTATTTCAGAGGTCTGAAATACAAATAAGACCAAAGAAATGTTTTTAAATTGTCAAGGATTCACTCGCACTGTGTTTATTAATATAATTAGTGCATAGGCATTTCTTTTTGCTTATTTCCTCTAGCTAATCATGATTATTTGTATTAACTGAAATAAATCAATGACATTTGCCAAGAACCTATACGTCAAAAATCTAAAAGAGATACCTTAATTTTGCCTCTCAGATTTAACAAACAAAAATTCTTCTAAGATTATGAAAGGAAAACAAATCACATCTTAAACTTTCATACTTTTTGCACATGACTGTGCTGGTGCAAGACACAAGAACATCAGTGCTACTAGAGCTTGTGAAATTTTTTGTGCAGTGTGTCTTTTTGGAAACTGAAAATTATATACAGCATGGAAAAATAATGATTTATCTGTTAATTAATTAAAAAAAAAAACAAAACAAAACAAACAAAAAAACACCCCGAGGCTGCATTTTGCTTGAATAAAAGAATAAATTAAACACATTTTTTTGAAATGAAATCTGCTTTACACAGGTGTACATTGAATCAAATTTAGATTGCTCTTTGAGAATGTGAAACAGCTGTGAAGTTGCTCCACGAAGACTGGTGACATAAAGAGTATCTGAGCAGACACTAGAACAAATCCCAAGCATTTTAGTTCCCCTTTTTCCATGTATCTGCTTTTAGTTGCTTTAAACTGCAATCTCTTTATGAATGTAGCATGATTCCTTATTCCTCTTGCAGAACTCATTATAATGTCATTCATATTTGAATATTTTAGCGATACAGCACCACCACGATAATTACAGAAGGACTTAGTTCAAACGAGGCCCTGTAAAGGAGAAAAGCAACATTTTCAGTCAGATTGCTAATAATAATTATACTCCAGTACTCTACAGCTGCAAAAGAGATGAGCAAATCTTGGGGTGGAGAGTTCAGCCCTTCCTTTCTGTGAACTGGATTTAAACCTTAAGCCAAACAAAACCGTGAATTGTGAGGTGGTTTTGATTTTACTCTGTAGTCAGCAGCTGGCTCTGAAATATAATCATAAATTGCCCAAGTCTATCAGAGATATTTTAAGACAACCTCTGAAATGAATCTAGGCCATTTCAAATTTGTAATGAAATCTTAATCCAAACAAGTTTCATAGGCAGCAGATACTGATCTAAACACAATTGATTTAAAAAAAAAAATTGGCATTTCAGTCTCAAAAATGAAGTTACCTGCAAAGCTTGAAACATGCAGCAGTGATGAATCAGGAAGTTATTATCTATTCACTCTAGGTATGGCTTAAAATGCTGAATTTGGCATCTGCTATCATATTCATTGTACATTTCAAGATACAAATAAAAACTTTTAAGAGATAACTGTGGATTGAGGGCCAGCCTAAGTGCAGTTGTTCCTTGAACAAACAAAATACAAGTTTACACCCATACTCTGGATACCTTTGTTGCATTATCTTATGGAAAAACTGAGGGGACTTTTGCTAAAGCACAGGGAAGTCAGACACTGTTTCCCACTTGTGAATGTTTTCCTGAGTGACAATAAAGTATACCTCCAGTAACAGCAATTCAATGACATTCCTAAGTGCACTTGCAGGTACATTTAATGGGACACAAACTGTGAGACACACTGCAGAGGGTGGTAATTCAAAGTTTAAATCACAAAAATCTATACTACAAAGATCTTTTAAAGAATCACATCTGCAAAGCTAGTGAATTAATGTGCTGACTGGGACTCGCTTCTGACAGCTCCAGCTCGTTACATTCAGATACCACTGGCACAACTGAGCCTACTGGGAGCCTAGAAGTCTCTGAGAACGTTCAGAGTGACATTTGGGATAACAGGGGTGAATTTCAGCCAGGTCTTTCATATGCCCATTTGCCGCGCTGTATTTTTGGCTCCGGGCGCATGCCAAGATCAAATTCCCAGACTTTCTCCGTGCCCGAGCAAATATTGTTGGACCCAGATTTGAAACATTCATCAAACACAGACACACAGCACATTACTGTGCAGGGCTGCTGCCACACCAACATGGTCCCACAGTGGGTTGGGGACCAAGGGGGTGTACAGAGCCTCCTGCAAGCTTGGGAGCATCCTGTGGCCTGGAAGAACAGGGTGCATCTCACTGGTGACATGTCAAGAGACAGTCTCCAAGGATGCCTTCATCCTGGGGGATTGATCTCCAGTCAATCCTCCAAGCAGCTGGGGGAAGAGGAGACAATGTTTTCCTCCAGGCAGCAATGCAGTGACTAGCTCAGGCCCGGCTCTGAATGGCCCTTTAAAAGCCTGCAGTGCTGAGCTTGGTTGATAAAAGCTAGGCTACAATTTGCATGGCAAATCACCATTCCCCTCTCCCTCCCATCCCCACCTGAAGCTGATGTGGCCCATGTTATTTTGGCTGGGAGATGGTGTCAGGTACAACAGGAATGGAGCAGAGCACGCAGGAGTTAGGGCAGGATGCTCCTGCAGTGCAGTTTCTGATGTCAAGGCTAAAAGTTGTGCTTGTCTCAAGCCCTCTCCTGAGGGCAGGAACAATCCCCTCACTACTCACTTCTGAGAAGGAGATGCAGCCAAGAATATGTACAAATGCCATCTAAATCTCATTACCTTCATGAGGGTAATCTCATTACCCTTCCTTTATCAAGAGCACTTGTTGGTCATCTTAAACACCAAAAAACGTTGACTTCTTTCAAAGATGGCTTTTTGGTCAGGCTTTCTTGGTCGGCATACAGTTTATGCTTCACTCTGTTTTTCAGAACACAAACTTTGGAAATATAATGGTAATAGAATAGAAGATTATTGTTGTAGGAACAATATGGAGTCAAAGATTTTTAATTAAAAAAGATAATTACTTCTAGCTTAGAGAATTCTTTATGGTGCTCTAACAGGACCTCTGTTGCTGATGTCAGGATCAGGAGAGAAAGCGCAAAACTTCTCAAGTGTCTTTTTTGGTTTCTTCCCTTCATTTCTTTGTGACAGGCTTGGCTCATCTTGTTAAAATTATTTGCCTGGCTTAGTGCTTTAAAACACAAAGAGGGATTTACAGCACTTCATCAGCTTTAGTTGATGTGAAAATGGGAAGTGAAAAAAGGGGGGGAAATAAACAAACAAATTTCCACCAAAAGAAAAAAGAAAATAATACACCTGATGGCATATACTGATGAGAACAGAGGTTCCCAGCCAGTGCTTAGATATCATCACATCTGAGACAGAAATAGAGATATTCCTGGAGACCTGTAACAGCTTTGATGAGATCTGGGATCCTTATTTTCTTAAAAATGCAAAAGTAAAAAAGGAAACTGTGAAAACAAAAACAAGCCAATAGAGATCCAGCCTACAAATCAGCACTAACTTCAGAAAATATCAAAGTATCATTACCATAGAAAAAGAAAAAAAAAAAAANTATCTTAAATGATGGAAGAGCTCACTCTCATTTAGCCACCAGAATGGAATTTACTGTCAGAGTGAAACTTGCCTTTCGAGATTTAAAAACAAAAACAAAAAACAAAACCCCAAAATGAAAACAAAATAATAAAAAAATCCCACAAAAGAGCCAACTATGAGTTCAATGCCAACATCACCAAAGTCATATTCAGCCCACTTTAAAACAAGAAAGGCTGTCTAAAAAAGTTTAGAGAGCAAGTTCTCTTGTAAGTTGAAATACTGAACAGAATGGAGAAAGGTGGTAAAATAGTCCTGTGTTGCCTCTTTTGCCTTTTTTTTCTTTTTTTGAATTGTCAGTAGCACATCCTCATTAAATATTCAGAAGGATTCCTGTCTTAGTCTGGTAACATTCAGAATTTTTGTGTACACAGGAGATAGAGAAGGAGCACTTTTCTTTCAAAGCCATTAAAATCCATTCAGGATATAAAAATAGTTCTTACATCAGTGCATATCATGAAATATTTCTGAGTTTCCTTATTATGCCAGACTGCAGTAGCACAAAGGGAAAACCAGATTTTGCTGCATCCTACATTGGTGGTCACAGGGACAGTTACTACTTGCATACACATTTCTGCCCTTGGACTGTGACTGCAAAGGTATATTCTCAGTTGAGATAAATCATCTGAAGATAGAAAGTCAAATACTCTCTTTCAGACAAAACTTTAGGTAATTGTAGCTGATCAAATGCACCTGTTTGTCCTGCACTTTTCATGAAGAAAAGATTTCTAAGCACAATATTTGGAGCATACCTGCCCTACAGATTTTTTAATCAGACTACTCATAAAACTTAATTTATTAATAAGTGAAGGAATTTTCATCCAGTGTCTAAATTTTTTTCCCCTGAAATTAAGATAAGAGTTATGATTCTGAAAATGTTTGACATGGCAGCAAATCATCTATGATCTGTTGATTTATAGCATCAGCTATTATCATTCACTGATCATGAGCGATTGACATTAATTTTTTTCACATTTGATAACTGACAAAAAATATACACATACNATTTGATAACTGACAAAAAATGTACACATACCAATTCATGCTAATGTAATAATAAAAATGATCTTGCACACAACAGTTACATAAAAATAGCTGTACTACACTTTGGCACTACGTATTTTTAACATCAATTTTGAGAACAAAAGGATGGGTAGAAGTGAGGGAAAAAGATATTGCTCCAGGGTATTTGAAATAAAACAAGCTGTTCAGTTACATAGCCACTGTTGTCCTTTTACCTCTTAATATTTTATATGAAACAGATATTTTTTCACATCCAGTCTAGCATAAAACCAAACTCATATAGGCCATTCAATTTTGAACATGTCCTCTCAATATTTAGTTCCCTGTCGTGCAAATGCAGCACTTCAGTGCATGGGCAGGCTGACTGAACTGCATGCTTGAGTGATTAAAATAAAAATATTTACGTACCTGTAGATGGATAGATAGATGCATGTATATGCACACACAGAAAGAAACGTGTGTATATGTATTTGTATTGAGAGATTATGGGTAGAAACTCATTCCAGCCACAATTTCAGTAAGAGTAAAACATTTCCCTCATTGGAAATAGAGCAGGAAGGACTGTGAGACTTCCACAAAACGAAACAATTGTTTGCATCATCCATATTTCTGATTTTAAACTCAGGGGCTTTTTTAGGATGAATGAGCTAATAAATGTATGCCTTGTGTTCAGGTTTGGTTATGTCATATCTTTCAGTCTTTCACATGATATAGGCTTCTGTTCACAACTGGTGCTATTGGACTTAGTGATTAAGTCCAATAATTGAAGTTTCTGAGTACATGAGGTATTAATAGATTTAGAATTTTATTGCTGCTTCAAGAAGATAAAGATATTTGATTGTTGTTTTCTTCTAAATTAGAACAGAATTCTCATGCTGATCTATCAAACTCCATTTCAGTTTATATGCATTTTAAGTTTGCTTGTTCCTTCAACGTTTTCTATAAGGGGAGATCCAAGTTCAATACTCACCATTAAAATTTAATTTCTGGGAAGTCCTCAAAGACTATTAACTAAACAACTTTCTAATGCCCACCCTTCATAACAGCTCCATATGTCACTAGGGGATATTCCTACAAACAACCAGAAGCTGATTTTGAAACAGTTTCCCATTAATATTTAAACTTATGATATAGAAGGGAGGGTACACTTAATTGTAGAAATCTTGTACAGTTCTGGTGTTTGCGATTATTCCCAGAGAGTGAAAAAATGTTGAAATTAAAACCAAGTAAGCACAGAATAATTACCAGTGCTAGAAAAATACTAGAGTTATTTGTGGTGTGGTTTACAAAGATTAAATACCCACAATTGTACAATTACAATTATAATGTAGCTAGAAATCTATGCTAAAATCAAGACTCCATCAGTGTTCTCAGACTTGCTGAATTAATTTATATTTTCTCTCTTCTAGGCAGGTATGCACAGAATAAGAAAGCAAGTAAGATGAGAATTAAGCACATGTAAAATTGATTTTTCTGGACAGAGAACATCATTAATGTCCTTAAACTGACATATATGCCGAACTGTTACATATATTTAGAAGCTTACAGAAAAAAAAATCGGAGTCATAGCGGGAAAAAAACCAACTCAACAAAAGAACTGAACAAAGGGAAAGAGGAACTATGAACCAAATTTACACAGTTAATGAAATAATAATGATACTTCCCATTTTTAGAACATTATTTCTTTTACTCTAAAATGGGTACAGATTTGTCAATTAGGAGTCCAAGACTGTTTGAAGCTGACATTTGCAATGTAACTTAATGAAAACCACTTAGAAAGAGTTAAAGGTGAGTAGAGTAGAACATAAATGCTCAATGGAATAAGTAGCATAAGAAGAAACAAGATCTTTGACCTGCATAAAATATAATCTTAAACCACTGGAGATAGAGCCAGATATTGTCTGTATAAACTCTCAGCATTTTGGAAATAATTTCAGCAAGGTTTTTTTAGAGAACCAGAGTATTTTAGATTGGAAAAGTCCCTTAAGATCATCAGGTCGAACCATAAACCTTAAACTACCAAGTCCATCACACAACCGTGTCCCTGAGCACTGTGCTTGGGCATATAGAATTATATGTCTTTTAAATATAAAGATACAACAAGGATCATCTCCTAAAAACAGCTTCTCATTTCTATTTCTTCTAACTGTTATACCTCAAATTCTAGTTCACACTTACAAAATATCATCTGTTGAGAAGTTTCTGAAGCTTTCCAAACTTCCAGAATTCAGGCATCTCCAACGAGGAGGGTGATTTGGAGAAGTTTTTCTGAATTTCATTATGGTTTCTCAATGAAGCATTTGATAGTCTTAACAAAGCCCGTCTTAACAGAGTCTCGTTCATCTGTCCCATGGCCCATTTATTTCATCTTGCTCCTGGTAAGCAGCACAGAATTATTAAAACATGTGTTTTCCATGGTGAACAAAGCTACCCCATAATTACCATTATACCAGCTGAACAATACAAAAAATATGACAGAGGCCAAATGTGAATCTTAGACTGCTATTTAAATTTTCAGCCCTTGTCTAAAAAACTTTATTTTAGTTTTCCTTTCATGGCTATGACATGGAAACAAGGGCTGGAACCCATTCATTTTGAGAAATAAAGTTAATTTCTCACCTCTGTACAATTTGCCCACCATCTCACAAATGAAAAACTCGTTATTCATTATTATATTCATTGTTTTAAAGGAGAGTTTTTACATTTAACAGATGTATAAGCAGCTACTCTAGTCTTACTCACTGGCAACAGAAATAAATAGCACAAATTTTGAGTTTCACCATTGTATTTCTTGTGTTTAGCCTCTTGTTAGGCAAGCACAGGATGCATTATTAAAGAACTGGGCATAAGCTATCTAAAATGAGATAATATGTTTTAGTCATTAATATATTTGTATTATTTATTATACTTTTCCTTGAATTAGCAGTTAAAAGAGTTTTGAAATTCAGATTATTTTGGAGCAGCTCAGGAAATTATATCATCTCCATGGAAATATTAATTCCAGATTTCCATCATTCCTCTGCTTATATGGGGGAAGGGGAGAAGGAGAGGAAGTTGTCAATGAGACAATTAACTCAAAATGAGGCTTAGTTGAAACCTAATCTTCACCAGAAAGACCATTCTTCTTTCTGATTAAACAATCAACTCTGGTGCTAAGAAAATAGCACAAATTTTACACAACTATCAAAGGAGAATGAAGACTAAGCTAATTATTATAATTCAACGATAAATTGCCAAGAAGTTTCCCCTCATTTAGGAACAGCTCTTGCTCACACTTTGGGGTTAGCATGTCCCAGCTGTAATTTACCACTGAAATGATGTGCAGATGTCAGTAATTCCAGGATTAAGCACAGTCCCTGCAGGAGAACGAGAGGGAATACCATTTATTATTTCACTTGATAACTATAGCTAGAAATGTTTCAGAAAAATGCATACGTGTGCACTGGCATTTATAGCTTCTTTAAATTAGGAATAGTCCCTGTGGCTGGACTATCCCAGGAAACCTAGTAATTGCTTGTCTTACATGAATATTATCATCTTGTGGCTGATTAGTGCAACAAAATTATAACAGCGATCAAGGAAACTCAGCAGCTGGGGTGATGAACATGGTACACGGCTCTTCTGCAATCTCCTAAAGCCTCCACTGTTTGTCAAAAAAAATTGGATATATTTGATAACTTTCTTGGTAAGAAAGTACAAGCATGATGGCATCCTCCAAGTGACTACATAAAAGGGCTTCAAGGATAGGGGAGGATGGGAAATGGGACTATGATATGATTTTGATTTCAAAATCTGCATGGAATGAACAATAATATACTTGTCCTTCCCCCCCACAGGACAAGGAAAATTACATAAGCAATGAACCTATTTGATTAGGAAATGGACTAGAATACCAGAATTCTTTTGGGAATTTGTTCCAATCAACCAGATGATAGATAACCTAAGAAAAGACAGCGGAAGGCAGCAACATTGTTATGTTATTAAACTCCTTTCAGCAAATCTATCTAAGCACAGAAGAGCCATTAGGCCTCTTGCTCTTGTGGAGTCAAAGAATTAGGGTCAATTCTTCATTTAGTTTCATGCAGGAATACAGAGTTACTGTAGGGAAGTTATACCTCAAATATATATGAGTGTGTGTATTCATATGAATACCTTACTTTATGAAAACCCTTGCCAGATAACTGAGTGTACCAAAGGTGAGTTATGTGATGTGAAAAATGGATGAGAAAGCAGGGAGCATCATGGGTTTTGTTTTCAAACACATTTGTTTCCTGAATTAAATTCCCTGCTGGCTGAGAAGCCACAGCCGTGGTTTTCCTTGGCTTCTCTTTAAAATAATCTTACAGCTATGTATTCCCTTTACCTTTCATGCAGCTATAAAACACTTTTTCCAGCCGGTGAGACACATTCCAGCTCGCAGGTGTCCCAACACAGATCCCACCAGTGCTGGCTGTGAAGGCCATGATTATACCTGGGTCACATGTGAGCTTCCCAGAACAGGATCAAAGACCAGAAGTAGTTGTTACAATGCCTGGAAGGAAAATATGTGCGAAAAGTGACTTTAGATAGTTCTAACAAAAGTAATTTCATCTGTTAGCAGCACGGGTTGGATACATCACTGCTATATAATGGGTTTTTTTAAATAGAAATATATATGTGTTTGAGCCAATGATGCAAGGAGAAAGCTGTGAGGCAAAACAGGGGAACAACTCTCCTTCTAAAAGGAAACAGTGTCAAAGGCACAAGGAAGAAGGAGATAGTGACAGAGAGGTGCAGCACAGGGAGGAGAATCCACAGAACAGCAGGCAGCAGCAGGCTCTGGAGAAAATGAAACCACAGGAAAGTTGAGACCTGCCACTAGAAATTTCCCCTGAGAACTTTAAGAATAGGCAATTGTCATTGGGAGATGTTATTTCTCTTATAATTTCCTTCTAGAAACAGTATCCAAATCCACATGTGCAGACAAAGACATGTTTTTTCTTGGCTTTTTGTCCAGACATTATATTTTGGGTATTTGCACCATGAGCTTGCCAAATATACATAATTTTCAAATTCAGGGTTTCATTTCAAGCATAACTTCGTTGCATTTAAAATTTGCTTTAACCAATTGGAAACTGAAACCCCCGTGAGCTGTATTTTTCACAGCAATCTTTGTCCCTTGGGCTCCAGGAGGAGCAGGCAAGAGGCTGATTTCCTCAGGAAGAAGTTGCCATATGGCACTGGTGCCAGTTGCCGAACAGACTGCACCTGCCTCCGATACCCACCGAGCTTTGGCCACCCTCAAAGTAAACAGGCAACGGGGCTCATTTGATGGACCCCTTCCCATGCCTGTAAAACCTCTACCAGATTTCAGTTCATCTCAGCACCAACCCTCCTCCTCTCCCCCTCAAACCCCAGCAGGCAAATCCCCATTTCTGCTTTCTGTGATGAACCCAGCCCAAATACTTACAAATCCCTGCTCACTGGAGTGACATCGCTGTGCTGGTGCTTGCACTTCTCTTCAGTCATTATTCAGCAGGGAGATCCAGGCTGGGATTTTTGTAGTTTTGGTAATAATGTCTTGGCTCTGGGAAAGGCAGCTTCGTGCTGGCACCCAGACCCAGCTCCAGTCCATCCCCTCTGTGCTGGTGTTGGCACACGCTGTGCCAGGGCCACGGTGCAAAGCAACGTCGCCTCATTAGCATCTCTTGACTGAAAAAGGATAAAACTTAAAATGAATCCATCTGTTTTCTGTATTGCTTTGTTTATACTTTCTAATGCTGGGTTTTGGCAGACTCAGACACTATTTATTCATCACTGTTGTCACTTACCCATTCATCTAGCCACAGAATTTTGAATAGGAGTGTTCGCTTACTCAGGCAAATTTTTCTCCGTGTATTTGTTTGTCTTTTTGGATAGAAGTGCCAAATATTTATTTGAAAGTGAAATCCTGAACAGCAGTCATGTGAAAGCAAAGAGACTGCGAGGAAAAGGGAATAAAGGTGTGTTTGATAGCACTCAAACTGCAGTTCCTGTCAACAGATCCTACTTTTATTCTGTATAATGAGCTTTCCTCACTGTACTAGGAACCTCTGCCTTATGCTGAGAAAAAGCAAAGCATCCTTGCACCTGTTTGAAATTCTCATGTTTGCCAGTGGTTTTTATTCTTAGACATATTGTAATCATAGAATCGCCTGCATTGAAAGAGACCTTAAGGTTCATCCAGTTGCTGGTCCCTGTCCCCAGGCACACCTTTCACCAGACCAGGTTGCTCAGAACCCCATCCAACCTGGCCTTGACCACTTCCAGGGAGGGGAATTTGCAAACCTCTCCCATGAACTGGAGAAAAGAACCCTTTAAGACAAAAAACGTGGATGGAGAAAAGTACAAGATTAATGGATGCTCATGAAAGAGTGAGGAGCACTTACTGGGATAAAGATTTCCAGAGGTTACAGAGAAATGATTGTGCCCCTTCAGTGCCTCAGTAACTTCTCAGTTCGGGGAGACAGCTCCAGTCATGGTCATCACAGTTAGTGAAAACATGGCTCAGCTGTCCTGTTAAAAGGGTCTAAACAGATACTGGGACTGCTGAAAAGATGCTGGAAGCTCTTTACTCAGCAAATGCATGATGAGCTACCTTCTTTTCCCTGAAAATCCTCATGGTACAAAGGTCAAAACAGACAGAGTCATTATGGGATGCTGTCTGATTTGAAGTCTGAGGTGTCTAGTCTAAAGTACTTATTTATTTACACCTACCTGACACTTCATCTTGCAGAAACCTACATACTTCTCTGACTATTTTAATAACTGTAGCCCAAATCTTCACCAGAGCTGTGGTCCATGGTTCTTTAATTTCCTCACACCATTAACTTCCCTTAAAACTGAATCTCTGCTCAATGCAGTAAATTTAGTTAGGCAAGAATCACTCAGAGGGGAATATGATTAGCAATAATTTATATCATGCTCAGCAGAAGAAATACTGTTTGTATGATAGTTTATATCTCTGTGGATTGGGAGATTTGGGCTGGCCAGAAGGAACACTCCTTATTTTTAAATAAGCTGTAATTTATGTAACCTTGACTCAAATCAGAGATGATTTCAATGCATTTGTGGAACTACTTAGCACTGATGAAGTTGCACACATACAGAAATGAAGTAATTTATTTTGCCTTACTAAATAGTTGTGACTGGACCCTCTAGTATCTAATCAAGACATAATGAATGCATTCATGCTTGCAAAATCACAACAAGTGGAAGTTACTTACTGCACAAGAGAGGTACTGTGAATAGAAATTAACTTTAAAGTAACAATATAAGGGTTAGAACAACTTAATTTTTAAAAGACAAAATAGCCCAGTGATAATTTTTCACTTGCAGAAGGATGCAGATAGTCATTATATAATGGAACTATTTTTTTCAATTTTAGTTATATTCTAATGAGAGGCTGCAGAATCAAAACAATTTTTAAGAAATAATTGTAAATTAAAAAAAAAATACATCTACGTAAGAAACTCCAGCAATTTTTTCTTTCATGACTTAGTTCTGGGGAAGTATTTTCAGTGTCATCACAGCACTTTAAGGATCACAAACTTGTTCCTGGATTTGCTGGAATCCTCATCCTCATGAAGTTGCTCCAGCATCTCAGAAGTCACAGTATTTGGACCAGAAGAAAGATGCATTATATTTAAACTAACATTGGTTTTTCTTGTGACTTTAAATATTTGGACCAAGAAGTCTTCTCCCTTGTATGGAATAACATCCTTGCAGCCTTCCAATCAGATAAATAGACAAGACTGTTAGGAAAAAGAATAAAGAATTAATCTTGCTCATATTTTTCTCAAAAGAAGAAGAAGAAGGAGATTAGTCCTGACAGATGACAAGTATTTCCCTCTTTTCTGGAGAGACTGCAATTCTCCCATGTATCCTTTGAAGCCTGTGCTAATTTCTAACTTTGCTATTTTAGAAGACAGTTTACATAACCAAAAAAAAAAACCAAACGCAAAAAAGCCATGCAAAAAACCGAACCAAAACAACAACAACAAAAAAAAAACCCAACAAAACCCCACCCAAAATCAAGACAAAAACAAACAAAAAAAATCATTTCATTGATCTCCCTCAATTGTTTTGTCAAGGTAAAATTTTTGATTTATTCATCTAGGAGTTCTAGAGGGCCGTTCATTTCCATATTACAAAACATTGTGCCTGTTTTTTAAGTAGCATCTCTCTAAGCTTTAGCATTGCAGCTGTATAGAATAATGCAATATTAAGGACTGAAAAATGAAGCACTCAGACATAAATGGAAGAGAACAAAACAAAGAGAGAAATATATGCTGCTTCCCAATTTAATTTAAGCCAGCAGAGCGGGGTCATGTATTTCCCTGTAAACTCTAGGAAATACAAACATGTAGAGAGTAGTCTCTCTGGCCTGAGACACTAGTCAAAATTCACAGCTTTCAGTGACCCTTGATTTGGAAGGGACAATATAAATGTTATCATACTGTTGTCAAAAGGCACCCAACTTTTTCTCTTTCTACTTTCAACACAGAGAATCAGTAAACAACTGGCTGTTTGTTTGGGCAGCCCATAAAGCTCTGGACTAATACTTCAGGTCATCAGTCTATCCCCTCAGCACTTTTTTGTCTGCTAAGGGCTCTTGGTCATCCCTCCAGTTGAGCTATTAGATGTACTTTGCCAATAAGTTGTCCTTAATACAAACTTCAGTTCTCTTTTGTCTCGTTTTTTGTCTCATTAGTTGGGTGCAGTTTGAACACAGTAGCTGTAAATCATGAACCTGATTTAGCTTCTCTCTCAAGTCTCATTATCTCTTATGCGGTCTCCCCGTTTTCCTGCATCTTGGGCAAAGATGTTTTCACTCAGTGCACAGGAGATTGTCAAGAGGTGTCATTTCCTATTTCAGTGTCACTGGAGAGACCTGTAGATGGGTATTTTCAGTCCTTGAGCCATCTTATTCATCTCTCTCTGTCAATGGAGAGCCTGGGGTCAGTCTTCAAGCCTTGAAGAGATATTAAAGTTTACAGGTTTTGTTATTCAGCTGCACATTGGCACTCCCCACAGCAAATCCTTCCATAGCTTAGAAACGTGGGAGTTCTGATGTTTGAAGCTCTGCCTATTTTACTTAAATCCCAACTTGACACTTTGTGGGTCAGACACAGATTTATTTGAGAGAGAACACCCACACTTCTTTTCAATCTCTTAGAGACTCTAAGGGAAACCTAATTTCTGGCTACATCACTTCTCAAATGTAAATTATGTTTTCTGATCTGACTTCCACCTCCATGCTCTGAGACATCTCTTCACAGCCACTGCCTTTATTAACTCATTTTATGAAGTCTTTCAAATTTAAAACCAGGGGAAAAATGGTTTCTGTGTCTTGGGTGCTGGCATTTGTTTCTGACCCAGATGGGGGGAAATTTCACCTTTAAAATTATATCTGTAGATAACCTTGTAAAGGAGCACTGGCCCTTCCTTCTTGCCAGTAGAAGCATCATTTTGAGTGTACACAAACAGAACTGGAAGGTCACTGGTTCAGACAAACAGGCCAAGCAAGCCCTGCTTGCAAATATACCTACTCATCTTGAAGGAAAGGAGAAGTGCACTGCAGTAACACCAAGTTTCTGTATCCTAATACACCCTCACCTTCACTCTCCCACATGCTGTCAGATCATATTTCAGCATAGCTCCTACAAAATAAAATCACAGTTATGTCTGTGTAAGCTAATCTTCAAATGGAACAGGATGAAACGTTTGAGAAGTTCTGTCAGAAAAGCAGTCTTCAGATCATGCTGGGTTTCTATCTCTGCTTCAAGCCTCAGGATATCCTGCTAACTCTCCATGTGCAGTGTAGGAAGCTGAGAAGCCTGACTGCAAGCTCTAGGTTGTCCTCTGGAGCAGGGCTTGTTTCCAGGTCTAGCCAGGAATGTTTTACCTGGGCTGTGTTCTTGCAGCCTTTGAGAGGACACAGCCCAACAACTGCCACAACCTGTCTTATGGAATGTAAATAATCAGTCCACACATGATATACTTGCACATCCACTGCTTCTGTGCAAAGGTTCCTGGAAGTACTGTTTTCAAAGTGCCACCTGAACCCCAAAATGTCATTTGTCCATTATCCCTTTATGAAAATAATCTGTTTAAAAATCTCCATTGTATTGCCTTTTGCACCCTTTGCCAACATTGAAATGATCGCACCCTTAAAGGCACAAAAACTTCACAGGCTGTGCAGTTACTCTAAGCACAAATTCATCTGCTCAGGTCAAGAATTTTAATCTTCTGTAACCTGCTTCAGCATCTCTGGTCACCTCCGTTCTTCCCATCGGATTTGATCTCTAGCCTAAGTGCCAGTGACATTTTCATTTTTTCACATTAGCTCAGCCAGTTATAGCTGTTCTCCCGATTATTTTCTTGACAGGTGTGTTCTGACCCCGTTTGATGTGGTGCTGTAGCTTTATCTGGTGACATAAATCTTCCTCAGTGAACTCATGTGGGGAGTCCCGCTCTGAACTGTGTGTGCAAAGTAAGCATTACGATAAAATGCACATAATTCAAAGGTACTTAACATGCAGTAAGCTGCCCTACTTTTGGTAGAATTGTCCTACTTTTCAGTAAGGAATTTTGCTTTTCTCCTCTGTAAAAAATTGGCTAAATATCCTAGTTTCTGCCATTACACTTTGCTTTTCTTTCCTCGGGGAAAAATAAGGAAGATAAAACATACAGAGAATGTGCAAAACATTTTTCCAGGTTTCTCCTGTATCCCTCTTTTTTTTGTTGTTCTATCAGCATTCATCTCAGCACTAGAAAATACACCATCAAGGGCAGGCCTTGCTTCAGTCATGCCTTGTATTTAAATAAACTGATCAAAGCACTTCATAGGAATTTATTAAGCCAAATGAAACTCAGTAAAAGTATTAAAATTGTCTTATCACTGCACCAAGAAAGGTTAAAGGATTTTCTTGTGGTCCTGCAGGTCAATCATAAGCAAATTATTATTCTGTTCCCTTTCTTGACTGCCTCTATTTCATTGGGGGGTTTGGTGCTGTAAGAGCTGATGACACAGTGGAATGCTTACTGTGATCTCTATTGGGGTTTTGTAGTTAAATTTTAAGAGGAGATTTGTAACTAATACAGGAAAAAAAATATTAACCAGGCCATATGTAGGAAAAAATTATTAACTAATAGCAGTTAACCGAATACTTTTCCAAAGCATGCATACATCAAGAAATAATTGTATACCGGACTCAAATTATTAGTAGTTGTGGTGAAAACAAGGTGTTGACAAAGTCAGCCTGACCACAGGACAAGGGCTGAACATTTCTCTAAGTTCTCCCTGCACTCCACCTCTATTCCTTTAATTCTGGCTTCCTAAAGTTTAGCTTTGGTTCCAAAAACAACCTTCTTTTAAAACACACCCTCAAAGCAGATTTTAAAGTCTCTCAACCATGGTCTTTTCTTTCAAAATGCCCAGAAAAAATGGCCCCACATGACCCTTTAGCTGGGAAATGCAGGCCTTTCATCATTCCTTCCAGTTGAACACATCCACTTTCCTCCTTCACACTGCCTCACTCCAAGACATGGTCCTCACTCAGGTTCTTCTTCCACTCCTCCCCAGGAGACATTCTAATATCATTCTTGCTGAACTACACCTTCTGAGCAGAGAGAGACAAAGCCCTTGTGCTGACTCTGATAGAATGTGTGTGCAAAATTAACACAAATTTTTGCCCGGCGAGTGTTTTTCCTGAAATTGTTTTAAACAATTGACCTGCTGAAATTAAAGGATTTGAACGAAAATAAGAGCCAATCTTCTCTTTCTTGGTTGTGGTGTGAGAGAAAAATCCCTTGTCTCTTCTCATCTATTCTTCTATCATTGTTCCTCTTTTAGTCTGAATTATTAGTGTTCTATTAGCTGACTGTTGTGGAGAAAAGGAGAACATATCTGTCAAGACACACACACTGATGTAGGAAGCTCTAAAGGCATGCATGTGAGTGGGTGCTGAAGCTAAGATCTTAATCATCCCTTGCTGAAGCAATGACCTCTCCCCTCAGAATTTAAATTAGTGCCTCTTCACATGACAAACCTTGCTACAAAAGGGGAACCAAGTACTCTGGTATATTATAACATGATGCAGACAAATGAAATGAACAATATTTCCCAATTCTGAACCTAACCTCTGCCAAAACCACCCCACCATGCTAATAATTGTCTGCAAAAAATGGATTTATGAAAACAAAATTAAAATGTATCAAAATGTTCAATAAACAAAGCAACGAAAACTGATGAGAGTCTGGAAAAATCCAGCTGGAAGGATACCCCCTTTATAATTTCTTTGCATATAGATTTACCAAGTGCCAAACATAAATTTTCCCTCCAGATTTACTAAGTGGATTCCAATGCCTGAGAGAGGTGCCAGCTTAATATGTGTTGTTGTTAAAGATCATTCATTTGTTCATTTGTAAGAAATGAAAAATACCCAGGGACAGAATTTTCCTGTCCTCGATCAGCACTATATCACAATTGTGGCCCAGAAGGATCTGTTTAAGAGACAAATGTCTGAATTCTGTTCAATGCTGTTGTTGTGGAGGCTTTAATTAAGAACTTTAATTAGTCTGTTTTCTCATTGCCTTCTTTGTAGGAAATGCTGCTTATTACAGAATTGTTGATACCTGGACATATTTACCGCAAAAGAAGGTTAGTAAACCTCCTTCACAAAGATCCAGAGCCTTCACAAGAAAATTAAGAGTCCAGCTCCAAAAGAACTTGGCTGGATGTGAATCACTGATCTCTATCATAGAATCAGAGAATCACAAGAATCATTTGGGTTGGAAAAGACCTCCAGGATCATTGAGTTCACCATAAAACCTTGTTCCCAGGTGCCACATCTACACGCCTTTTGAACAACCTTAGGTTCCACCACTTTGTACCATATTCCAAATTTCCTTAGCCAATTTTCTGTCAGGATTTCTCAGCACTGTGACTGAAGTATTTACTGCTTTGGGACCTCTGTTAGGATAATTCATCGTATCAACAACCTACAAACTCTGGTGAGTGAGCTCCATTTATCTATCCTTGATAACTACAAAATTTTTCACACTCACTGGGCAGAGTAGAGTAGCCTTTTGCCCTTTGTTTTGCTTTCCTGCAAACTGACATATTAGTGCCCTCCTGTCACAGGAAAGAACTACTGCAGTGAGGAACAGGGGAGCTTGAGGCCAGGTTTTTCATTCCTGTCTACAGGCAGGACTTTCTTCATCAACCTCAATCCCTCTATTCCAACCCAAGACACTTCAGCATGACTTCAGCCTCATGTTTCACAGACTCACCTTGGCCAGAAGTAATTGTGCCTACAAAATGACAGTTCAGGCTTGCCAAGAGCTTTCAGTCCTACTTGACCGTTTTTTTTTTATTATTATTATTTCCCCGTTTCATCAGTAATCTGAGAAATGAGGTGAGTCATTCAGGCAGCCTTAGAAAAATGGACCAGCACTTTAGAGTTTTGGCACCAGAGAGAATTTATCTAGGAATGGATAACTGAAAGGAGCCAGAAAAAATGTGGGTGGAAGTAGCTTCTTCTACAAGACTCCCTTCCCCAGTGTCACAGAAGATGAGCACATTCAGGCTGCCAAACAGAAGTCCAGCTGCAGGCCCTGCTCGCTTCCCGCAGAGGTAGGGAGGCCCCAAAAGGTTCCTCATCTAAAGCCCAAAAGTGAGCAGTATGGATGGAAACCACAAAAGCAGCAATTCTGTGGCAGATGCTGTTTTTCCTTACACCTCCCAGACTTGGCTTCTTGCTCAGCTGTTAAGCTCCCACTCCTCCACCAGGAGCATTTGACAGCTGAACAGGAATTCTGTAGCTGATCGCTGACATCCCTCTCATGCCGTAGCTCTCTGATTCATTTTGGGTTTGTCTAAGTGCCAGTTCGAGCTCTCACGCAATGCTGACCAGATCTATGGCATATATGGCCACTTTAGGATTGTTTCTAAATTTTTTTTTCCTGTAGTTTCATCTTTGCTGTGGCTTCCTGTACTCCTGACAGTTTCAGTGATTCTTCGCTTCCTAGCACTGCCTCATGCACAGGATATGTACAAATAATCTGCAGACCTTACTCCATGACAAAGTCAAAGCACCTCCTGAAGGTGTCAAAGATAAATTTCTACTTCAGAATTTATCAGAAAGCACCATTATTGATGCACACATCTCTTACTACTGAAGCATTTTTCAAACCTTTTAAACCTTTTAAAACATTTTTTTAAATAAATACCTTAGGAGTCCATTATCAAAAAGCAAAGGAGTGCATTGTGCTGAGCTCTGCAGACATACAAGACTCTTGGAGTATTTGTTCTTCCAGAGAGTGGGCTACTATTTTAACTGAAGTTTGGGAAAAAGTGGGGAAAGGGAGGAAATCTATCTGCACATTGTCTAACCACCTATCAGTAGCCTAATCAACACATTATATACTCTTTTAAAATTGTAAAGTTTTACTTCTTTATCAGGAAACCAGCTCTTAAAACCTATCAGTATTTCCAGAGGAGATGTCAGATTTCTGAAAACTTCCAATGAAAAAACAAAGCACCTTATAAAGGCCCCAGTGAAGCTTGCAGCCTGCTGCCATTCCCTCAGCAGGGTTATGTCTTTTGTGGTCATGAAGTGACGAAAGCTCATTGGAAGCTTCATTTTCCCAGAAGGCCCAGAGCCAGCTGCCACAGCCACAAAGTGGTCAAGCTTGGCAGGGGAGATGCTCTGCTGCAGCACATCCCTTGGACAACCCCCATCCCTTAGAGCTTCAAGGGATGCCTGGCAAAAGTTCCAAAATACTCCCCCAGTGAAGCCTTGGGAAAAACTACCAAGGTAGTTCTGCTTAGGATTTCCTTGTTAATGCAACAGGGACTGGTTTGCATCCTTTGTTCAAATCCTCTCTCGGCCCAAACTGGTGCAGGTGAAAAAGTTCTCTATTAAACTTTTCATTCCCCTATCGAATGGCAAAATTACATGTTGAGCTGCACATCTAACATTTCTCAGCTAGCTCTTCAGGGATAAAACCTGCTATTTTTAATACATTTCTGTGAAAGTAGGCAACACTCTTACTTCAGTGGGGATTAAAGGTCTGGAACTGCATTTAAGCATCTAAGTGCCCTTCAAGGGCCCTTGGAATACTACCATGTAAAAGGATCAGGGAACTAGGCAAGGATTCCCTTCTGCCACAGTTACTCCTGTTCTACATCTCTGCTTTTCTCAGGCCCTAAGTTGCTATTTGATGTGGACCAGGCCTGTGTACCATCACAATAAGTTACATGGGCTGGATTTATAGGCATAGATCCCTTCAGATCTGACTAACCAGTGATGCAAACAATCAAAAGACTGCAGTTAAAGGACTGGGGTCTGCAAATGTTATCAATAATGAAGTGTTTGATAGCGGCAGTGGTTGCTAACACAGACTTTCCTCTACCCTGAAATAATTGTAGTGTCTCCACAGATATCACACTTCCAGAAATAATCATTTTATGGGGGCTCTAAGTTATTTTTACCTGGTCTTTCTGCATAAAATTTGTTAAAAGCTGTCCTCTTCTCTTGAAGGTGTTTTCGCTTGCTGACCAAAAAAAAAGCAAAATATAATAAAATAAATCAGGGATACATCAATACAACACTCTGGGGACTGTGTAAACTATACTTCTTTTGAAAGTGTGACTAAAGCGTAGAGAAAAAAAGAGATCATGATTGAGCTTGGCATATAAAGAGTACAGGTTTATAACTTTGAAAACAGTTGCGTAAGTTAAGTGAGACTCAAGATAATAACACAGTAAAAAATGCATCAAAAATAGCCACTAATCCATCATTTAAAACGTGCATTTAAAACATGCATTTAAGTAGACAAGGTAGATAATGTGATACTTCTTACTGGAACAAAAATATTTTATAAAGTTCAAGCTTAAAGGCTCAGAAATTCTGCTTCTGGATGTATTACCAAATAAAGATTAGATTAATATTCTTGTTTCAATAAAAGATATCATGTAATCTGCACTATCCTAGATTGAAATTTCTTGTTCTTGGACCAATAAGGATACATATACTCAATTTTTCCATTACTTTGACTAAACCTCAGAGTATTTAAAACACATCTTTAAAAAAGCAGTGGTGAATTATGCCAGAAAGGCAATTTTATACAGAGACTCATGGCTGTTTCTGCATCAGTGTGTTCACTAGCAAAGCCCCCTACTAAAATCCAAGAGAAATTAAGATCTGATTTTTCTTTGTCAGAACTGTAGAGTAGAACTCAACCTATTTTCCAAAACTTTAACCTTCGTTTTGTGTTTGGAATTACATTCCACCTTTTAATAAATCTACCAAAAGGCAGGATGGGTGCATGGAGAAAGTGCAACAAAAGTTTTGGCTTGTTAGGAGCAAGTCTTTTGCCAAACTGTGATTTTGGGGTTGATACACAGAGTTATGGAATTTGGGGACTGCTGAGCTACTAATTAAACTACATGGTAGATTACTATCTCCTGCTACTGCCTTCTCAATGAGCAGGTCAGGCCTGAGAACCCAGGAGCTTTGATATTCCTTTGAAACCTTACTGTGGATTTCACTTTCCTTCCCAGGCACAGGAGTTTGGGCTCAGAGATGGATTTGAAATCCCATACACACCAATGACTTAACTGTCTGACTGATAGGGCTAGCTCACAAGTTTTATTCCACAGGACAGACAATGTCCTAAAGAGTTCAGCCCAGCTCATTAAAAATCTGCTAATGTTACCTGTGGATGAAGTAGGCCATGGGAGCTTGGTAAGCACATTGAATACAGTAATTATCAGGCTGGAAAATCCATGAGCTATATAATCAGTAAAAAATTATAGGATTGAACTTTATGGCTTTTGCTTGAAGATAGCCTTGAGACAAGAAGCTTTAGACCTGCAAGTTATGGACATATTTTGGCTCAGCTTTGCACATTTTGACTTAAACTACATAGTTCTATCTTCTTGTGTAAACAACTAACAGCTGTATGGGGTTACATTAAATATTTGATAAAACTATACCTCGAAGCTACAATCAGTTCTTCAAGATAAAAAAACTTCACCTCCTTCTCTATTAAAGTGCCTGCTCTTGGAAAAATTTGCCTAAAATCTATGCACATGGCAAAAAGGATTTTTTTTTCCAAGTGTGCTCTCATGAGAAATGTAGAGGAGGGTGTTGAAAAGTTGGATGGTACAAACACACCAGGACTCTTTCCTCACCACTCAAACCACAGAGCAATTGAGCTAAGTAAAAAGGCCAGG
This sequence comes from Cyanoderma ruficeps, assembly GCA_008694505.1. Taxonomy (NCBI): domain Eukaryota; kingdom Metazoa; phylum Chordata; class Aves; order Passeriformes; family Timaliidae; genus Cyanoderma; species Cyanoderma ruficeps. The sequence goes on from VZDJ01000426.1 coordinate 412,225, forward strand.
CACATTATGATAATGGAGACCTAAAATGAACATGGCCAAACCACATTTGATTTTGATTCAGTTAAGTAAATCAAGAACTTTCTTGGCATCCTTTATGCTGTGGCATAACAGACAGCAAACCTGAATAGACGAGCAAGAAAGAAAAGCTCTTACATAAAGATCTAGTCCAGAGGTGCTCAGAAAAATTATATGAGAAGAAAGCAATTTAGTCTGTAATTTCATTCAATTGACCTCATAGATCTGGTTTTCAGTAAAACTAATAGACATAGGGAACTTAAGGGGGACATTTGTGTATGCACATATTCATGCAATGTTTGCCCTTTTTGGTTGCACTTTTAGCACCCTGGAGGGATCTTGATGAAGTAGTGACAGTGAGTTCAAGTTCAGTAATTGCTATAACCTGTGGCAGAGAGGAGGAGGAGGATGGTGTTTCCCCAAGCTGTGAATAGCAATAGTGTCATGACAAATAAGAAGATCTTACTGAACCTTTGTGATCTTGAAATCAGAACAAGGTCAGCAACTAAGCCAATAGGGAAGATGTGTGAATGGAAGCTTTTATCTATAACCTTTATTCATTTCAAAGTATGCTGAAAACAATTGTGTTCTGTAAGGAGTGGGAAAGGTTTAGCACCACCTTGTTTTTAGCTCCAGGGGATGGATTAGAGCCTTAACCTTTAGGCTGGGAGAACATCAAGCCTCTTTCCTGGAGCTGGGAGTCCACCTCTTGGCAAAGTCAACTCAAAGTCTCATTCTTAAAGAGCAAATGGAAGAGGTAAAGTGCCTCCAGCCACATGCAAACCAGCTAACATTAGTGCACAAGGATCACTGCAACTGTGTCTAAAGAGGGCTGGGAATTAGGATTATTTTCTTTTCCTCTGCTTTATTTCCTTTTTTTATGTCCTTTTGACATGTAGCATTGTGGGGTAAAAATAGAACAAATTCCACCTTGGCCCATTTGACTCCTAAGTCAATGGAGCTCTGCTGCCATGTGTCCCAAGCCTGGCTAGCCCTGTCACTCTCTTTCTTCAGTTGTAATTTCTTCAGCTATCTGTACTGCCACTACTATTCAAGTTTTCCGTTTCTGGCAGCCAGCAGGAAAGCAGCAAGCATCCAGGAACTGGAGGAACAGCAGCAACGCCAGTGCCTTTCATTCAGATAACTAAGATCGTAAATCAGTTTTAGGTTGTCCACTAAAGCATGATAAGGGCACCGTCTTTTGTAGATGAGAGAACAAACAGACTCACCATTTTTGCTCCCTAATGAAATGATCAAATGCGATTTGTCATTCAGGAAGAATTCATACCAAAAGCTTTTTTAACTTCAGTGAAGTTGCCACTAATGTGGAAAAAATCTTCAGCCCTTTGGACCATTTTTTACTGGAGTTAAAAGCATTTAAAAATGGCTATAAGAACACGTGAAATTTATAGACAGGCTGTAACCCCTCGCTTGTTTTTATGTTCTTTTTCCGATTTTAAGTCCACTGTCCTGCTTTTATCATCCTGCAGCTTCACCAAAAAGATTAAAAAAAAAAGATATTTTTTAACTTACTTCTACTCCATTCTTTGCTTCCAGCAGTTTCGCTGACAATACATTCATGGGTTTAATGTCCTTATGGGAAGTAGCTTTTTCTCTCAAATCCCAGCTTTTTATCTTCTCAGTCTTTATTGCTTTCACATTCTCACTTGTATTGAAAAAAGACACCAACACACACACACACAAAAGAAAAGGGAATTGCCTCTCCATCCTTTTCATTGATCTTTTGGGCTTCAGCTGGACTCCCTTCCTCAGCTATGACCGTTCCTGAGGTGAAGTGCACAATTAAAAAGGCACAGGAATGAGAATTACAGAACACTAAGAAAAAATATTGACCAAAAAAATCACTTTTGAACTTCCTTCAGATTTTATAACCCTTTCTTGGGAGTTAATTTCGAACACAGTGCTGGTTTTATTGCACAGCTCTATGCTTCCCTATAATGATCAAGCTGTACTGAGTCGGGACTTTTACTGCCAAGAGCGTATTTGCAATCCAATATTTCAGTGGTTTGCACTGACCTTGCACGTCATGATTAGTGGGAACCCGAGTTCATTTCACTTTTGCGTGTAGTTCAAGTCACACACTCTTATCAGGTCTATAATCCTTACTGACACACAGCCTTTTATTGCCAGCTGTCCAAGTGGAACCAACTTTCAAAGGTTGCCTTGCTGCTCCTCGAAGTCCTGATCACAGGAAAGCAGAGTAATGCAAATTAGAGCTCTGAAAAGCCCTGCCATTTTAAAATAAATTTTTGCAAACTTCATAAAATGCAGCTCTACTCATTCCAACCACAGCTTCTTTGAGAAGACAAATAGTCAGGGAATATGTGATGCTTATTATTATTGCATTATGTAGGTAAACTCTAATTAATCAATTGCATCTCTGATATTGCAGAGTTAATACTCTTCAACAAAGCAATGCCATGAAATGGGACACTGGATGCTCAGTGATGCTAAAATGTAAATTGCTGGACTGCAGTGAAAGGAATTACTTTGTGGAAAAAGAGTGTATGGTTTGCATAGCAAATTTGAGTACAAACACAGGATGCCTCACCTGCCCTCTCCAGCCTGGAGAACAATAAATATCTCAATAAAACTTCATGTTGCTGTGGTCCCATCCACTGCAGGTCCACTGAATTAAGGGATTTATGATAACCCTAGATCCAATGCCTGAAAGTTCCCTTCAGGATTTCCACATGCCAGCATCTGAGAGTGCCCAAGATGCTGACCCATCACCCTTCATCCAGCCTCGTGACTCCCATCTCCTTTATTTGCATTTCTGGTGATAACATCAATCTTTAGGTGGACTTCGACCTTTTGACTTCTCTTGAGCAACAGTACAGGAGCCAATTCTCCCACTAGCTACATCCAAACAATCCCTTTGATATCAGAAAGGCTTACTCTAGAGTTTATGGAAAGAGGCTGCCAAACTTGACCTTTAATCTAACTGGCATTGTAGAATAGCTCAAACAAACAAACAAAAAAAAGCACAACATAAACCAGATTCAATAGCAAGTTGCTACCAATTACCACGAGAGCAGGAAAAAGTGGCTTTATCTCAGAAGGCAAATGGAACCAGCTGACATCAGACAAAGAGCAGTTCACAAGTCCTCATCACCATGACACTGAAAAGCCTATCAGGGCACTCACCTGGCATCGCCTTTAGGCAGAACTGGCAGTGGTAAGCTGTAGCACATCTACACTGCAATCAATAGCTCGGGCTGGCACAATCACCTTTTGCTAAGTGTGTTTGCCAAGTGCAGTAGAAGTTAATATTCAGTGAAAGTTCAATAGCCACCATTGATTCAGCATATTAGTCCAGGGCAGGAGATTTCCCTGTTATTCTGCAAATATGTGCCCTGACAAAATAGAGAATGTCACCCCTGAGCTGCTGCACGTCGTAATCCGGGCTGTCACTGCCCAGCAGATGCTGTGGAGACTGAACTTGTGCTTCTCCCATCATGTAATTCACCACTAACCACAGCTGTGGACCCCATGAAAGCATTACAGTGAGAAGACCAAAGGCTCTGTGCACAGGCTGCTGCCTGAGCTGGTTTGCAGCATCGCAGTGCCAGCGCTGTGATCCCACAGGTGCAGATGCATGGAAGAGTGGAAGAGCAGCACACGAGCTGACACAGTGCAACCAACAGTCCAAGCAAGTGTCATTCCAAGAGGTATCATCTGGTTTTGACTGCAAAATGGATATTCTGAATTTCTGGAAAAAACGAGAGCTGCAGGTTGCGCTCCTTCAGGTGAATGAGATAAACTTCAGCCAGAAATGCGCTCATTCATTCTCTGTCAACTTACGAGAACGTTAAAAAGCTACAAAAAAATGTAAAATGTGTTGATTGGCATTCTGATGGCATGTCAGATGTTCCAATAGCTTTTGTCTTCAGCAGACAAAAGGCTAGTGCAGCTCCCATGGACTCAGCTAGAGGGAGGCTCCTTCCTGGATATGAACCATCAGTAGTCTTCCCTGCAGCTCCATAAAAGAAGCAAAGGTATTAATCTAGGGAATACTTCCTCTCCCTGCTGCAATAAAATATACTGTGTTCTCCACCCTGGAAAATAATTTGGCCAGACTTGGAAAAAAGTGAGAACTCCCAGCCTTTCCAACTGAACTCAAATTTTCAGAGCACCTCCACAGGGCTTCTGTTGCCCTAGGTTTTCTTGCTTTTGAGCGCTTGCAACTTTGTACTGCAGATTCTCACACAGCTTCATGTAAACAATGTATATTTTTAGAATGTTTACATATTTCTCCTCTGGCAGGAGAAATATGATTGATGGTGATGTTCACCATCCAGGTTAAAGAGGTGGTGACCTGTGTAGCCAATCTCTTGACCTTTGTACTTAGGTATATTAATGGAGTCAGATTTTGAGGAAGGAAGAAGTTTCCCCTGAACTCTGCTGTGCCTGCTTCATCGTGTTGTGACCCTGTCCATGCCTTCAGGCTTCCTTCAATCAACAAAAGAACACAGCCAAGGTGCAGTGCCAGGATCTCCTTCTGACAAAAGAGTCACAGTGGTATCTGTTAAAAGTTACAGCTGAGTCACAGGTTTAGTCTTTAGTTATAGACTTAATCAAACCTGTAAGGTAGAGCATAGATTTGAAATTTGGCCAGGGCTCTAGTTCAACTTAAAAGGCACCAGGTTGTTCAATAAGATTAATTCTAAATGGCACAAGGCACCAGAGGTTATAATTTTCATAATCTTTTTGCTGTTTCTGAACAGCTCCAGTTTGTGGCTGGCTGTATATTTTTTTCTGCTTAAAGGCTCAGCAGGTCTAGAGTCCTTCGCCTGTGTCTTGCTTACTCAAATCCCCAGCAGTCCTGCCTTTCAGACTCTGACACTTACCCTCTGTGCAGAAATTGATTGATTTATAGAAAAAATATCAAGGGTCTTAGAAAATGTCTAAAAGCCCCCAAAACCAAAACCTTAAAAATTCTCTGTCATCAAATACTTATGACACTTTCATGTAGAACCTTTCCCCCCAGCAGCTATTTGAAAGGATAATCTTATTTCCCTTCACCGGATTTATTTTTCATTAACTAAGCTCTCAAACTACACATGCAAGAAAGATCATTTCTGTGTACAAACCGAAAAATATTTTACTTTCTAATGTGGGAAGTAAACTTCGAATTATCACATACATCAGTACCACCTACAAAGAAATATAGTGGTGAGTTCAGTTGACTCTTCTAGTGGTTTTCTAAAACTCCCACAGCAGTATGTCTCAATAATACATACAGAGAATTTGCCTCAGCAGTGAAAACTAAATCTATTTGATTGATTTTTATCTGCTTCTAAAAACTTCCCCAAACTTAGACAGGATTTAAACGAAGTAAAATGGGTATGCACACGTGAAAGCCAGGTCTGCTATATTCTAAGTGAAAGTTCAGAGTTAAAAACTACAATTCAAGCACCAGTTCTGGAAGGGATAAAGCCTTCCAAGCCTTTGGAAGTGAAATTATGGTCACTCTTGGTAGACCAAAGTGTCTTGCATGACAACAGTTTGCTATCGATTACTATAAAATCTCATTTTTGCCAGTAATTTGCAGACAAAATCTCACAATAGCATACGGGGTGCAATCTAAGGAAAGAACAAAAACTATCTGCTCTCTTCTACAAAGATTCACCCAGAAGTACAACAAATAAGAAAGGACTGCATAGTGGCCTTCCAGTACCTGAAAGGAGCCTACAAGAAAGATAGAGAGGGAATTTTTACAAGGGCCTGCAGTCAGAGGACAAGGGGGAATGGCTTCAAACTGACAGAGACTAGGTTTAGACTGGATATTGGGGAGAAGTTCTTTACTGTGAGGGTGATGAGACACAGGGAATGGTTATTCAGGGAAGATGTGGCTGCTCCATCCCTGGAAGTGCCCAAAGCCAGTTAGGATGGGGCTCTGGAGCAATCTGGGATAGTGGGAGGTGTCCCTGCCCATGGTGAGGGCTTGGAACAAGATGAACTTTAAGCTCCCCTTCCAACCCAGGCTGTTCTGTGATTCTGTGAATTCAGGTCTAATGCTACAGACTGCATCTGCTTATGTTGATTCTGAAAACACCCAGGAACAGAATAAAATACAGTCATTGTTATTCTGCTGAATTGTATCGACAATGATAGGTGGTTCAGCTACTTAACAGAGAAGTCTGCATTAAATAATAAGTCATAAAAATGATTCAAATTGTCCGAATTTGGAATAAAGAAAAATGCATAGACCAACTCATCATACTTGCTGTTGTAATTTTTCTTTAATACACAACTACCACACAAAGCAGAGGGGAAATGGGCATGCACAACTCTGATTTCCTTGGAAGCAGTGGATATTCGGCACCACTCAGAAATAGGTCAAGAAGTTTAAAATTAAAAGAATAATCAGTTTATAATTATTATAGGAGGAATTGCAAGTCTGGAAATGGAATTATACACCTTGTATTAACTTTTAATCCCTGAAACCTGTCATCACCTAGGGGGAAGTGATTTACAAAACGTTACTCTATCTTGGTTGAGAATGTCAGCAACCTCTGATATAAATGCTGGGGCTTTGTGACAGTAGCTTCATTTCCTTATTTTGATTCATAAACAGGCTGAGACTATAAAAAGAGAGACATGCCCCAACACATGGGAGATGTCAGCAAAACCCAGAGCAGAATACGGTCTAAAAAAAAAANAAAAAAAAAAAAAGAAAAAACCCCAGAGTAAGTATGTAGTAAAAACATATTCCCAGTACTACAAGCACTACCTTGCAGACATTTGAAAACTGTTTATTGCAAACATTGCAACAGGTTCTTCTTTGCTGGGCCACATTTTATCCTATGATATTTCTCATCTAGATTTCCAGGTACTTGAACATAGCTGTTATCCACGTTTTACAAGTGAGAGAGCTATGACAACAGACACCTGCCTCAGTGTCTCACAGTAGAGCAGCAGCAGCAGAACCTGGAAATTATTTTATATCTCCTGATATTCACAGGTGCCTCACTGAATTTGATGCTTTGGGAAAATAGGATTCTTGAAAATTAATTTAGAAAGCTTAGCATGATAACATTATTTATTTCTATAAAAATGGTCGTATCAAAGTTTCCTAAAGTTGCCTTGAGCACTGTTCTTACAGCAGGTAAGTTCAAGAAAAGACCCAGAATATCCCTACTAAACAGAAGATGAAGGGAAAAAACTGTGATAGCCTGTGGGTATAGTAGAAAAAAAGAAAGCAAAGTGCAGCAGCTGAGCCTACAGTGTTCAGGGCTAAAACCATATTTTTCTGACAGCTTCAGAGCAGCCTCTGAGTCATGGCTACTTCATCAGTGTTCCAAAAGAAGACTTTCAAAGACTTTGGTTGTGCTCTACAGGAATGTGCTTCATGTCTGTCTGCTGAAGGAACACCTTTCTTTGGGGGTGCTTAACCTAGGTTGGTTACCTCCATTTACAGCAGTGAAATCTGTCATTTGAACCGAGCTCTCAGTGGAATTCCAAGCCTGTGAGAGAACCTGAGCTTGAATTCATCTGCTCAAACAGCTAAAAAATCCAATAAACTTCTTTCACTGCTCTTTTAATCCAGGTTAACTATATTTAATTTAGCTGTAGGACAAACACACCACGGATATAAAGAGCAGCAAGCAGTCATTTGGTACCTCAGTGTAAGCACATGTGACCAACTCAGGACCATTTTGAGTTACATGCAAGAGCATCAAGCTAAAACCAGGCCCTGTTACTGCTGGGGCAGCCATTATTTCAGTTTTCCAGTTGTCTGTTCCAGGCATGTCTGTGCCTGAGGCCTGTTTTGGCTAATTCAGGAGTTTGTTTCAGAAGAAAAAAATTAACCTCAGTGGCTGATTTATTGGAGAATTCCATCTGCATCCTCAGAATTAAAACAGGTACTAGATACTGGTGCCTGTAGAGAGTAAATTCTATAGTTTGTGTCCCTGAATTATTCACAGTAGCTACCAGGGCTATTTTCCCACATCTTTTATACAACCAGGGCAATGTCATCTCATCTGGGTGAAAAAACAGTCTGTTAATTGGTTTCATCTTGGCTAATCCCTGACAATGTTCAAGGCCAGGTTGGATGGGGCTTTGAGCAACCTGGTCTAGGGAAAGATGTCCCTGTCTGTGGCAGGAGAGTTGGAACGAGATGATTTTCAAGGTCCCTTCCCATCCCAAGCAATTCAATTAATCTATGATTTCATGTTGAGTTTACAGAACCCATCACCTAAAAGAAAGTGATTGCTTGTAGGGACGGAAAAAGAAGCCAAGTACAACGAAACCTTTTTTTGCAATACATGATCCATTAAGGTTTGGAGAAAATGGAAGAAAATCAAGTTTAAATAACAAAAGCATTACGTTTTTTTTCTTTTTTTTTTTCAATATATTTATGCTGGAAAGCCAGCAGCAAGTCACAGAACACTAATTTTTAATAACCACAGTACACCTAGGAATTTCAGTTATGCTGACTGAAATTCATTTTGTTGGGAGCAAATTGGTAACATGGTTATTAAGATTACATAATACTTCCGATTTATATGGTCTTGTTTGAAGTCCAGGAAACTCATAAAAAACTGAAGCCACTAAGACTCAAATTCTCCATGCTCAGGGTATGCCCCTCAGGCTGAATGTGTTTGGACATTTTCAACCAAAATGATTTGGTCACCCTTAAGCCCAAAGTCAGTGAAATCCTTGCTGTTACTTGACTCCCTAAACTCCTCATCTGTTTTAATAAAAAAAAGGTGACACTCTCAGGTAATTTTAGTGTTTTGAAGCATTCGTAACATTTTGAAACACTGAGACTGACAATAGGACAGAAGAGGTTTTCCCATGTTAGGCAGGCACAGTGTGTCATGTCCTTGAACTGCAGATTAATTCAAACCACCTTAAAACCACTTGAAAAACCAATTTGTAGGCACTCAGCAAAATTCCCTTCGGTTTTGCAGTGAAAACTCCCTCAAAATGTTGACACTGAGCACATGCCCAGCATTTCCAGCTGCTGGAGGATGGGGATGTGGGGTGGGTTGGTCCTGGCTGGATTCCAGGTGCCCACCAAAGCTGCTGTTCTATCACTGCCCTCCTCAGCTGGACAGCAGAGAGAAAATATAATGAAAGGTACATGGGTCGAGATATAGGGAGAGAGAAATCGCCAGAGTTCTTCATTCCTCCACCTTCCAGCCCTGTGAGCAAGCAACAATTTTAAATGAACGCAATGTAGTGCATAAAAAAAAAACCCAAAACCCCAAAACCAAATATTTCTGTGCAAGAAAATAGGTTTGGGAGAGATGGGACAAAGGGGAGAAAAGGCACCAGGGCTGGCTGAGGAGACCATGCTTTCCATAGGAATGGGTTAGACCACTGGGGAGAAAGAATTTCTGATGTTTCAATAATCCCTCAGTCTGAGAGCCAGGGAAGGACCAGTGCTTCTGAAACACTGAACAGCTTGTGCTGTGGAAAGAACATCTGCTTTCTGAAATGAAATATTGCTGAGTTTTTCATGGGTGATCAATGAGTGCTTAGGAAAAAAGTGGAGAGAAGTTTTGTCAGCTTGGATTTGAATGAAAAAAAATCATGAAGCTCAAGAAAATATTAATGCATTTGGAACAAGGCTTCTTGGCTGGGTCCAAATTGAAACAGAGTTGTAGAGGAAGAAAATGCAAGTGAAAGTTAACCAAAACCTGCATTTTAAGTCTGTCCATCGATGACGGAGTGATCATTAAAAATACACATTTTTGCAGTAGTCATGAATACTGTGCTTTGGTTTTATGTGTGTAAAATGTATGATTCTGAAGAAATCCTAGCTGCAACTCACATGAAGACCTAGGCATTGAAATGATAAAATCCTGATACAACAGCCAGGAACCAGAACCTGAAAAAATGCAGGCTTCGTGTATTAAAAACAAGTGTGTCATTTCAACTCAATGAAGCCATGGGCTTAATTATTTTTCTGGATGTAAAATGGCTACTGCATCATCCTCTCACCTCACAGGTTTGGTGTGAAGCTAGAAGAAAGTCTTTGCAGTGCTTCAAAACTTGGTGACAGGCACTGCCAAAAAAAGCTAGTGGAAAAATAATTAACTCTTTCTTCAGAGTTTTAGTAATGGGGTGCAAAAGGCCTCATGCCAAACAATGAAGATTATCAAATTATTAAATGAAGGTTATTAAATGAGTGCCATCTATGGTGTTCATTAAATGAAGCAGGGATCCTGTCAGAAAAATACTGTAGGATCATAATTAAAACAGGCAAAAGAACTGAATTAAAACCACACAGGCTGGCATGTGCAGGCAGGAATTACTCCATGGGTTCTTAATTTTGCAGGCTTAAAAAGGTGTTTGTTTTTTTTTTTTAATATCCCACTGTTAGTATTTTAAAATGTAGAATGAAGGAATGGATAGATTAATGCACTGGATACAGCCTTTCTCACTTGACTTAGCTCTTCTTTTAATTGACTGTGCAGAGTCAAAGCCAGGACACGCTGTAATAATGAGCACAGATTTGCTTAGAATGAATATTCCCAGTTGTATGCAACTGCTTAAATCCATTATAGATCACTCCAATATGCCTGACTCTACAATGACACTTTAACAAGGTTCACAGTCCTCCCCTCTTGCTAAGGCACAGAATACAGCAATGGCTCTTAATTTCCACTGGGTATTTTTTTAATAAAAGATGTCAAAGGAGTTTCTGTTTATTCAATGAGCCTTTCCACCTCTTTTGACAGTCTTTTATTTTTGTTTTTCAGAGTTTAAAAACATGACTGACTGAAAGATGTTTACATCTATCTCCAGAGGTTGTCAAATTTCGTAAAACTGTTTATGGACTACTGTAAGGTTTTTGGGAGTTACAAAGTAAAAAAGTCAAACACCGTAAAACAGGACCCTTCTAGAGCACAGAGCATTCACAGGAATTGCTTTACCTATGTTGCAAATATATCCACCTCTGGGTCTTAAGAAAGCATCTCTTTAACATTTCTTATAAACATCACGGTGAGAGACAGGGCTGGAAGAAAAGGAAATTACTGTGTCTGACTGCAGACAATTGGAAAGACAGAACACCATTAACCAAGATGGAATTCTCCCTGTGCCCCAAGACTGACACGCCTAAACTGAACTAAAACCAAACAAAAAAAATGGAACGAGATGCTTACATTTCCAGAAACAGGCAGGACTTTAGGGTTTTCCTATCACCCTAAACACTGCAGCCCTAGCAAGAAAGTTTTCTGTGGCAGAAGCTCAGTATGAGCTTTAGAACAGCCTCCATTACAAATGCAAAAGGAAATAACTTGTGTATTTGCTTTGACGGATTTGTTAGATCAAATCCAAGACAGCGAGTTATAGAACACATTCCCTACTGTTAGAGAAAGCCAGAATTTTAACCAAGTCCCTAACCAAACATCAATGAATCCATTTTTCATTCTTCATCTCTCTAAACTAGATAAAAGGATGGGTCCTGACTTCTCCTGCTTTAAAGCAAACCTTCTCCTCTAAAAAGTCTTCTGCAAAGAGGAAAATAAAGAGAAACCCGAACAAATAAATCTGATGACACTCACTCTCTTTGTACAAGGAAAACAGCAACTTTTTTTGCATAATCTCATTTCAGTAAGATTATTAGAGAGTAAACTTAAATAAATATCTCAAGATTTGGAAGACATTTATAATTCAAGCTGTTCAGTACCAAAGGAGAATGAAGTCAGCAGGTAACCATAGAAAGAATCAGATTTGCAGCCACCAAGCTTACCACAAGCGCTAGGGACTTGCTCATTTATCCAGGAGTATTTTTGCATTGTGTACCTGGTAATTTGATAGAGTTGTTTGATTTTGGTTTTTTTCCACAAAACACAGCTATTTGTTTTGTCAGCATAATAGAAGGTGACACATCTGTTCAATTTATTCGTTCAGGCCAATTTCCTTCCAGCTTTATTTATGAAGAATGTAGTTTTTAATTTTTTTTCTTAACATAAGAGGAAGACAGGGAAAACATTGTCCCTCAGTCATGTGTCAGATCAGAATAGCAGGAACTTTTCTATAAGTATTTCAAATCCTATTCAGATTTTGAACATTTTGTTCAGATATTGGTAGAAGTCTGTCACTCATGTCCAAATTTAAAAAATAAAAGACCAAAAAAGATGGGATACTCCACACCTGATGGAAACTCAACCTGGGATTATTTCTGTTAGCTCTTCTGTGCCAAATAAATCAAGCTAAAATGAAAACCAACTTTTTTGTGTCATACCTTCTGTATCGTCAGAGCTGAATGGAAAAGGTTTGGTTTTGATAAAAGTAAATTGAGGACTGATCTGTTTCAAAACACATCTTTGTGCCTGTTTTGAATGGGACAGAGTTAATTTCCTTCACAGTAGTTGGTATGGGACTGCGTTTTGGATTTGTGCTCAAAACAATATTGATACACACAACTATTTTTGATATTGCTGAGAAAATCTTTCACAAAGCCAAGGCCTTTTCTGCTATGTGAATTATGGTAAAGAAAAAATTAACCTATAGAACTACTATTCTGTAAATGACAATATTTCTCCATCCTAGATTTCATAATTGGTTTCATTTACAGTAATTTGCCTTCAATAGCACAATATGGAGGAGAATGTCATTGCTCACGTTTGCTCTGCAGAAATAACCTCCCATTTACAAATTTTTAAATTCTTTCACCTTTCATGAACCTGATCTTAATAATAAAAGGGTAAATGGGATCTCCAGGTTATCAGTTCCTGAGCAGCAAAGGCTACATGCATGCCATCTTGGGCATTTCAGTGTGTTGCATCCCAAAGTACCTCTGGAACAATCTGTGAGCAGGGCCCAGCACTGGCATCCACTGACATTACCCAGGGTGCAAATTGCAAAAAGGAATTTGAGAAAAAGATGAGGCTATTGGGCAAGAAACTGCTTACTACTGATTTAGAACTGTTCAGTACCTGTTATTTGCTTCCTTATTTACACTTCAGTATTGACGCCTGAGCTGAGAAAATAGTGAAAAAGATCAAGTAAAGGCCTCTAACATAAGAATTTAAGACAAATCCGGTCAAAAATATAGACAGAGTATCTTGGTTTTTTTGTTAGAATTCAAGAAGTTACTCAGGAATATTTAAGTTTTATATAAAAGTCTCTTACAGCATGATAACCTGTTTCATAAGCAACAAATGAAAATTTTTATCAAGTCTGCTGCAAGTAAAATCACCACCTTTTTTTCATATAAACTTCTCCAATTATTTCTTTCAAACATGCACTGCACAGCTGGGATTTCATTAAACATTGTCAAAGATGAAATTTTTGATGTTTCCACCTTAAAATTTTTGTTCTAATGGTATCCTAACACATAAATGTAACTGTGCAGACTACACACACAGTAAGAAAGAAAATTATATATATTCATTATGCTGTTCTGATTTATTTTAATCTTTTCAGTCTCTACTTAAAATTGTTGTGGGAAAAAAAATCAGTAGAAAAGTATCTGTAATATAGAGTGGGTGGTGGAGAAAGGTCTTGAAAGGTGGAGAAATACTTGAAATTATCTAGTCACCTAAACAGAATTATCAACTATTTTATCTTCTAATCCTTCCTGCTTTGTCCTAGTCTATGATGTTTTCCATATGGAACAAATCTGGAGAGAATTAAAAAAAAAAAGTGTTTTGGTGTTTGGTTTCAAGAGGAGAGAACACATTTTATAAACATGAGGAAGGATTGTGTACTATGCAGGAAGTTAAAGAACACAGCTTCAGATACCTTCGGGGGATTTTATCCGGACAGTAAAACAATCACTTTATTACCAACGTCACTTCAAGACCTTGTTCCTTTCTAAGCTGTGGTTCTTCAAAGGGTAATGGATGTATCTGTGTGAATGAACTTTGCAAGATTGAACCTTCAGCCCCCCAAACTTGATAACACAACCCTGAATGAGTTTGCACGTGGGAACAGTCCTCCTGATCTCATTTCAGCACTGTTAACAGACTGCAGAGGAAAAAGGCCAATGGAGTAATCCAAGAAGTTATTTAAATACAAAAGTTTATTCAGATCAATGCATTGATTTGCAGTCAGGGAAATGCCATCAGTTGACCTTCTACATAATCTCCTGAGGAGCTTCAATATGCCTTTGTTTATTCAATTAATTTATGAAAGTGGAGAATCTTTATTTTTTTACGCAAGAATAATTCTCCCTCCCTAGTCCCAGATGTTTTCCTGGAAATAATTTCAATGTCGTGTGTCTTATTCAATGCTTTTGATTAAGTTTGCAATGCATTTAAAATATCAGTGTGTCCAATCAAGTGCGAAGAGATGTGCAAATGAAGTGATTCATGCAATGGGAATTCAATCTTACACTACCTTGTCACCTATTCTTTTAGGAATGAATTTCATTTGCAGCCTAAGCTTCCATCACACATCACCAGCCTCGCAAACAGACTAGAAAACACATTGTATACTCATTGAATGTGGATATGGATTGCAGAAAATCTATTATATATATATTTTTAGACAAACATCTTTGGTTTTGCGGTTGAACCACAGCTACTCCTTCCTCTTGAAAAGTAAGAAAATGCACAAAATAATACTTCAAGGCTTTTGTAGAAATACTGTAATTGAAATTTGTAAAGCTCCCTTAAAAAGAGAACTAATTTGGCAGCAGACTCAAGGTCTGCCAGAAGCTCTTCTTTCCAAAGTATCTTCACACCAACACTCAAGTAAATTTTAGAAGAGGAAAAGTCTCTGTTAAATTAAGGGCTGAGATATAAGAGTGAGCCAAACCCTAAGCTTTCCTAAGTTAGGGCAACAGAACAAGCCTGATGTCAGAGAAACTGAGTTAAAATATACTGGCTGAAGATGTAATTCAGCATTTAGGGAAAACAAGCTTCAACAGCGTGGAAACAAATAGTAAGAATAGTTCCCTATAATGCTCTCTACTTCATTTCCATTTGCCTTCTTCTCCATCAGTGTCTCTTAATGAATTAAAATGAATTTAAATAACTTCCAGCTTTCAATTTTGCTTCTTAATGCGGTGTGCTTGTCCCATGTATACAAAAGAATGACAAGTGTTAGGGCAAGATAAAATCCCTGTATACCAAAACCCGTCTCTGTCATGATGACATGCCAAAGAAAAAACAAATCATTGCAGCCAAAATTCAGCCTTAGGGATGGCAGGGGTGCACATGTGTGTGCTTTAGGTGATAGCACAACGTTACTTGTGTCTCTGCATCTTTGTGCTGGAATGTCAGGGAGCAGCCACGTACTGGAGGGGTCAGAACAGCCCACTCTGCAAAGCCAGCGCTGCCAACAAAGATCCAGGTGAGCTTCTGGAAGTGTCTGTAGCCCTGTGCTTCCCAGCCCTGCGGCCGGGAGCTTCCCTTCAGAGGCTGTCAAGGCTGACAGAGTGGATTTTGTGGTCAGGCCATCTGGCCACTAGAATGACATCATCTACCCTCTTCATCCAGTCACTCAGGAAGCAAGAATCTCTCTCTTGCTCTGGGGAGAAAAGAGGGCAGAATAAGGAAGTGGGATGAAAGACCAGCTGGTTGACTAACTGAAATGAACACTGACACATCCAAGCTGTCCCCAGCTCCATCTCCTCTCAGATTTTTTTTTTCCACATTCTATCTTCATCACAGGTAGCGTAAGGGAAAGAAACAAAACGCTGATAACAACACAAGACCAGGAAACAAACAATCAAACATTCACACATTACAAAGTTGGAGGCACTAAATGACTTTTGCAGTGATCTTTGGTGCTGCTTGCAGGGTTAATTAGTGACAGGAACAACCCTGAGTTACTAAAACCTCATCACAATTTTAATGTATCTTTTAGGTTGGTAGGAACTGAGTTACACAAATAATCCTGGTATCCTTCACAAAACAGCCATTTTGAAAGCAGCTGGAAGTGCTTGCACTTAGTTCAATTGCTGCATTGCTAAATTAGTTTTTTGTAGTCCAGTTCCTTTGAATAATACAGTAAGTAAAACATTTAGTACATGTTTCCTTAGTAATGACACTTTTATATTTTAGTTATGTTGAACTGTATAACCTGTCCTGAAATATAAAGGTTGTCATAAAGAGGTACCATGGGGCAGGACAAAGACTCACAAAATAGTCAAGCTGACAGTGATTTTCTGATTTCTTTTGTTATTACTGTAACTGCAGTTGCCTGATCACAAACTTTTCCTCTTCTCGCACCAAAATTCTCCTCATCTTAATAAAGTCATAGGAATGTATTTACAACCTCAGATTCTACTGTCCCTGAAATGTTTATGGGGGTGCTTGTCCTTTTTAAAAATAAGTGTTTACGCAACAATCCTGTTATGAACAAGTATAGGGGTAGCAGAGCCCCAGTAATTGAAGTCACTAAAAACCCACGGCAAGTGGAAGATCACTTGCTGTGGCAAACTTAAACCCAGAACTAAGACATGGCTACAAGATTAATGAGGAATTTTAGGACCCCATTCTTGAAAAAATGAGCATTATTTAATAACTTTAATATCCACCAGTATCTGGTATATATTCACACACCAGTTGGTGTTTTTCTCCCCAGCTTTACCTCTGGAGATCTAAAAGCAGGGCAAGGCAGGTGATATCCAGGCCCCTGTGTCTGTAGGGTGAATTTACTGCTCCCTGCTCCCTCCACCCAGTGCCAGTAGCTCTCACAGGACAAGCTCCAAAAGAAAAGTCACCAAAAGCTGTATGAGCCTCCAGGGTATTTTTTCTGTCTGTGCATTGCTGCACAGTTTCTGATCACTTTTCCCCTCCCATTGTTTTTTCTAGCTTTCAGGATTTATTGTGATGTTTATGACGTTTGTTTCAGGCCTGAACAGCTGGAATGGAGAGAACCAGCATTTCACAGTTTCAATTTTTTAAGGAAAGCCCGTCACACCACAGAGCATCAGAATGGCTCAGAAAAAAATGAAAGAAAAAAACTATTTTCCAGGCTAATTTCACAATTTGAACCGGAAGGAAGCAGGGAAGCCAGTCTTCATCTTGAGATTTTTCTTAATCCACAGGTAAGAAACACATTTTTGTTATTGTTTGAAAGAAATACTGTTGCTCTTGGTATGAATAACCCTGAAGAGAAAAATGCTGCTTTCCAGTGGATGAAAAGTTTTCCTCCAGAACTCCTGGAAACCAGAGACATGGAGATTACATATGTGATGCTTATCTGCATCACAAAAGATAGTTTAGATCTGATTGTGAGAATGCTTTATGAAACTGTAAGATAAATCCTGTTTATGAGAGTCAGGTTTACTTGGGCAATTTAGAATATTTCATTGGATTAATCATAACTTCAGATACGTGTAAGCAAAAATTAAGGAAGCCTTTGAAACCACAGTTGCTGTCAAAAAGAATCTACAGCTGTTCTTTGAGTGCAATATATTTTCATCATTCATCTCGATTTAATTTCTTCAATGGCTTCTGGGTTAGAGATGAAGGAAATTATTTCTGAGTGTTATGGCTCAAGTCCTCAGAAAACACATGACATATATTTCTGCTATTTCACATGCCAAGAGAACACATTCAGAGCTGGATGATGATGGAAGAAACACGTAGGAAAAAATCTTTACCTGGACAATTCAGAGGCCAAAAGGGAGCAATCCATGAAATTCTTTTGGGCCAATTTCTTTGTTGATGTAAGAAAGGGAAAGCATGTACACCAATTGCAGCAGGGGAAAAAATAGTCTAACCAAAACAACCCAATAATAAATAAATACAGTTAGCACACTGGCCTCAGAACAGCTGCTGAAACAGAGAGCACTGTGCCCTTTCTCATGTCCTAACAGACAAAAATATATAGCTCTGTTTTACACCACAACTATCCCTATCTAAATATGAAAACAGAGGGGAAAAGGTGAATAAATGGATTTAAAAGTATGTGTCCAGAGAGGCCTGGGGCTTTTATGTGTAGAGATTTATTTACAATCCTTTTTTTATTTTTTTTTTTGTTCACTAGATCTAGTAATACACTCACAGTCCATCCTCAAAAGAATCAGACTTGAACATTTGCATGAAGGCAGCAAAGGAGAACTATATTGATTATAAAATGTTTAATTCAATTAAAGATGAATTTACTCAATTTCTTTCTAAAAGACTAGAATAAGAAATCCTTAATCAGGGAGAGAGACCTTCTCTGCCTCCTCACTTCAGGCAATTCAAAGGAAACTTGTCCTCATCCACTTCTCACTGCCAGACTGAGTCCCCTGTTTCCAGCTTGGCACAGGGACTTCACTGCCCAACACTGTGAGCTCTGGCAGCAGATTTCAAGGAGGGCCCAGAGGTCTCAGCAGACCCCTCCAATTTCCTCCCCACCCTGCACATCCTACTGGGGGTACACAGAAGTCAACCTCACGCCACCTTCTCTCCTCCAGTCTCTTGTGGCACCCGCGTTTTTGTCCTGTTTTGTCTCTTAAAAACCCCAAAAGTTTTACGTTAAAGAAGTTATTCATGTGCCCCATATCCATGTGTCTCTTCAGGCAAATCTTTTTCTGGCTTGCTCAGAAAAAGCACTCTGGAAAATTTGTGACACAACCAGCAGAGCCTGTGCCCTTTCCTAAATCCTACGTACACTCCAAAGAAGTTCTGCTGATTTAAACAGCAGAGCCTCAGGGTCATGACCCCTTTCCTTGTCCTAAAATAAGTTTTCAGAAGCTTGTGCCTGACATTTTTTTGGTAATACAAAAAGAGGTTCAAAAACTCTTGCAAATGGCTACCTTCACTCAAAACAAAAAAAGTCTACCTCAAGGGAAGTGTTCTTCAGCGTCACTAATGACAGATTAACTGGAGAGCAAGGGAGCCACAGGAAGGAGCTGACTTCTGGCTGTGACTCTGTAGTGAAAGCTCAAACTCCTCAAAAAGAGACAGGCCACTGCACCTATTGCTTTAGTACTGAGAATGTTGTGAACCTCTGTCACAGCTAAACAAAGTCTGAAACAAACTTTGCGAAGTAGCCCAGAGCAGGAGAGTGGTTCTTCTTTTGTTTTGTCTTGAGAGGTACTAATCTAATATTTAACAGATAGAAAAACCACAGCCTGAGAATTTTTGGATCACAAAAGTGGAAAACTAAGAAATTATTTCTAATGATACTTTTTTTTTTTTAAGAGGACAGGTAGTTTAACTGCTGATATTAATTACCTCTGGCCCACATCAGCTCTTTCCTTGTGCTGAGAGATGTATAAATATTGGTTCTCGTCCAACTTGAAAGACTCCAGGCAACCTGAAGCTTAAAGAGTTCTCCTGGGGTGTGTTGAACATAACTCCCGCTAGACCTGGAGCCATTTACACCCTGCCCTTCCCTGGTGCACAGGAGTCAGTTATTCATTCCTGAAACACGGGCCATGAACATGGATAAAAGTAGACTAGGTTCAAGAAGAGGATCAGAAGTTGATTCTGACAGACTTTTTTTATCAGCCTGCAAAGTTGAACAGCTGAAAGGTGATTTTCAAAAATGTGGAGCTAAAGCATATAAATTCACATTTTTACTCCTTAAGGAAAGAACTCATTCAACAAAGCTCAGCAAATTTACAGAAAAGTAATTATCCTCCTGTTTCAGATAGCACTGGATATTTTGAACTAGAAAAGTTTAACAGAGTTGAACATAAAATGTACTGAGCAGGTGGTTTTTATTAAGATTTCTGATGTCATGCATTACTTGGAAGCCACACAAAGCATGCAGGGAACATTGTGAAATGAAGTTAACAAGAGGGTCACACACTCTGTAGCTTCTGTAGGCTGAGCTTGCAGCATGCCAGAGAGGTTTCTTGCCTTCCTCACGGGCCTCTCCTCCACACTCCCCATCTGTCCAAACCAACTTTTATTATGAAGCCTCCTTCTCCCTTCCCAGAGGTGCTGTGTCTTCCACATCCCTGTCTCTTTCACTCTCATAGTTAACATGTAAAATTTCTCCCCATTCACTTGCACTGTCCCATCCCACAGCAGAGTCCCCCCTGTGCAGCACCTCCTGGTCTCTGGCATAGCAGGATCCTGCAGGTTGATCCTCCAGACACTCCTGATGTTACAGGTCCACTCCACCCCATCCCTTACTGCCTCCTTAGTGGCCTTGAACTTGCCCCAGTGTTCCTTCTTACCCAGCAGCTGAATCTCCATTTTTTCTCTGCCCCAGAGGGGCCAGAGAAATTTTCATGTTTTGGAACTCATTTTTCCCCAGTAACAGAGGCTTCTTTCTTTGGCTGTGCATGCTCCTGTTTGCTGTTTCTGTCCCTGCTGATGTTTGAGCTGTTGTCTTTCTTTCCCAGGATATTCTTTCTACACAAACTACTCCTCCACACTTTCTCACCTCTCCCATTTGCCCCTCCATTTCCTAACACCAACACATTTGTAGGAGGCAGTCAGTCCATCAGAATGACACCACCTTGAACCACTGTGAGAAGAAGATGGCATTTCTGCTCTGCTGTACAGGAACCATAACCAGATCTCTGACCCAAAAGCATTCCAACTGTGGCTGTATTCGAGAGAAAACAGCAGCTCCACATGTCTCCCATTTTCTTTTATTACTTTTCTGTGAAATCAAGGTCTTGGCTATCAAAACCTGTAACTTTTCCTAAAGTTCCAAAAGCATTCAGATGCGATCTTCAGAAGTTGCTGTTTTGCAGACATACAGAGAAATGCCACTGGGTCAAGTCTGTGGCCTCTTGAGCTAAACCAAAAACCAGAACAGAGGTCCTCCTGAAATAATTCCAGTCCAGCTGCAGAGTAAAATATGCCCTACTCACTTCCAAAACACAGGCAGTGAGGTTTCTGAAAGTGCACTCACAAAAGGCATGAAGAAAAAGAATGTAGCCTCTATCCCATGATCAAAGCTGACAATTAAGTCCCACTGAATTTTGCATACAACTTTTTTCCTGGATCCAACTGCAGGCCATTATATTTACCAGGTTTTATATTTACAGTTCTGTGTAGGTCAGAGCCCAATCCAATCATCTGCAAAGCCTGGAGGTGACGGCTGTTTTTAAGGTTCTTTGCTATCCTGTTTCATAGGTGGAAACCAACCAGAAGCTTGTAAACAGACACATATGTCAAGTCAGAACTTCTGGAGATTCTGTCTCAGACCATATCTGTCTGCTTCCTTTAATTAACAGCAAAAAAAGTTCATAACCGTTAATTCTTTTTTTTTCCTATATAACAGAAAAGGAAATTATGGCATGATTTAGAATTTTGTTTTGGAGCTTGCAGACAAAAACAAAAAATGTAAACTGGAGCTGTGCACTTCAAAGACTTTTTCTTCCACACAGATTTTTCCAATCTGTTCGTTGTAAAGCAAAGACTGTTTGTCAAAAGTGACACAGAGCTGTTCTTTGGAAAGAAAAGGCTACTGATGAGTTCTCTCATCCTATATAACTAAATTCACTGCTTCTAGACAAATACTTTGTGTTTTATAGATTGATTATACTCCATAAAGAGGAAGGGATTGCTACATAGCTGAACGTTAAACGTGGTTCCAGTTGCAAAGAGAAGTATAATTTGTTTTGCACATTTTCATTTACAATTATTTCTTTCTCTTATTCATGCCCAACTGAAGACTTGCAAGCATTTATCCTGGGCTCTGGGTGCATTTGTATTCCTGTAAACAGACAGCAGAAAATATCCCCCCTCGAATATGCTAATTATATCTTAAGTGAAAACAAGCCCATGAGACCAGAAGCAATTTTCCAAAGTCTGCAGATGCTCCTAGGCCCTCTCAAATTTAAGAAATTTCAACTTTGACGTTTCTAAATAAAACCAGTAGGAAGAAGATTAGTCAATTACCAAATTATCTAAGAGCCTTAAGAGCAAGGCCAATGTCTCAGACTTTGCTGAAAATCCCAGATTTAGCAAATGTAATGACAATGGTGAGAAAAAACTTCAGCTAATAACAACCTATCTGCTTCCAAGTATATTTAATATTCCCCAAAAGAAAGTGCTGCATCAGTCAGATTCTCGGACAAAAGACACAGTATTCAACATAGATGAAAAATACCTCAATCACTCGGGAATTAAAAACATTCTTACTGGCCTTGGAGCTGTCCCAAGGTGTACATGCAAAAGAAAATAAAATGTATTCTCCATAAAGAGCCTGAGTAGAGTACGCACAAGGAATAAGAGCTAAAGGTACCAAAGCCCCCTTGAAAATTATTCTCTAGAATTTCTCTTACAAGGCACAAGAATGAAAGCACTTCACATTGACTTTGCATTTTTCCCAGTCCTAAAAAAGAGATAAAGTAACATCCTCTTGAGATCTGAGGTAAGACAACAGCTCTAAAAATACCATCAGGGTTATAAAAGCTCATAGTAAAAGATCAGACTCACCATCTGTATGGCACCTGGGCTGCTACACAGCCTATCTGGCCCAAGAAGTGCAAGTAACTCAACTGGAATTTGCCCATGAGCTTGAACGAGAGGGAAATACTGGCATGAAATGGCCCCTGACTTCACTGCCTACATCCTGCAAACACTTCAGAAGCAACAGCTGCCCCCATGTTCTCTGAAGAAAAGCTGATTTCCTAAAAGGACAAAGTAATGGCAGCTGATGAAAATACCAGGTTTCCATTTTTCTGCTGTTAGCAGAGGGTGCTCACCTGTGGAGCCAGAGCCTGGATCAAGGCCAAAGGTTCACAAGGCCACCTTTCTCTATCTTGTACTAAGCAAGGCTTGTTGGTCAACATTTATTATAAAAAAAATCAGTATGTCTTCTGCCATCTTCCTAGAAAATAAAAGGCAGGAGAGAATTGAAAGGGGAAAAGATAAAGCAAAACCAGAAAACACATCAAATGATCACCCATCACCTATCCCTCTGGCAATTATTGTAATTCCCCTCCATGTCACCTGTGTTTTTTCATCTTTACCAACTAACTGCTGAGGCTGCATCAGCTCAGTACCTGCTCCTTACACCCATAAAAGTCAATAGAACCGGATGAGAGATGGCAATTCTAAAACTAGAAATCCAATTGTCATGTGCTGTGTTCTGAAATTACTGGCCTTACAATGGCTCTCTCTGCAAATGTTCAGCTTTCGGGCAGCCCAGCTGACCTAATTGTCTGTGGGTTTGATCTTTTGTATGCATGCTTTATCTTCTATATGTTTGTGTTCTGGTAAACACTGCATACACATTACAAATTACCCTGATGGTGCATCTTGTACCTGGGCTTCAGCCACAGGTTCTGCTGAAACCTGTCACAGGAAGATGAGTTACTGTCTACAGCAGAGGTGAACTTAGGCTTCAAAACTGACTTGTTTTTTATAGCAAAGCTGTGTTAATTTTTACTTGCCTTGTGGAAGGCTAAATTTAATTTATTTTTCTTTTAAATTTAATATTAACTTGACTGGGTCCTCCTAGTTCAATCTAGAGAATGATATTTGTTTGGAATTTTTTTGCTTGAAAGACAGAGGTGGCCTATCTCACTGGAATTGAGCTTATCCAGGCAAAGCTTGTGGTTTATATTTAAAAAAAAAAAAAAAGCCAACAATATAAACCCACATTTATCATACAAAATCAAGAGAGATAGTAGAACACCTAGCCACCTTCCCATTCTAATGAAATTTGCCAGCAGTTTTTCAGTCTGATCTTGGGCTTCTCATGCATAAAGTTCATGTCAGCTAAAATTCATAAAAGCATCTTTCTTCTGGTGCAGGGATTATAACAAATAACTGTGCTACCTAAGACATGTTACTGGACCTCTCATGTACCAGAGACAAAATTATATTTTTTGAGATGAATAGCGTTTTAAGAGCCAGAGAGAAATTTTTTTCTGAGTAGCCTCTGTAATGAAAAAAGTGTTGTATTCCCAGAACTGAACGCATCTGTGCAGTGAAAGCAATTTTTTAAAAATAAAATTTCAGGAAAACCGAAAAGAAAATTATTTTAAAAAAATCATTAACAATGGGGGTTTTTTTCAGTTTATCTGAAATGTTTTCTTCACTTAATTTTCCTTTATGATGCAGCAGAGCACTTTCAAAGCTGGCATTTGCATCTGGCTACCTTCTGCTATAGTACTGAGAGCTGACATCCAGCAGAATTCCATTTAAAAGCTGGGAACCAAACTCCAAGGCACAGTCACCTGACCCATGGCACAGAGAGTGTCTTGGGACATGAAGCCCAGACAACAATAATGATAAATCCATATTGTTATTTTATTTATCCTCCCACTGTTCATATCTCAATGATGGAGTGAGTTTCCTTCACACCCTACTGCTGTCTTATTATAGTAACTACAAAGTAAACTTACTATAGTAACACAAAAAAAAATGCATCTTCATTAAAAGTTTTGCTGTGATATCTTTGTTATTAGAAGGGGTGGGGAGACTTACTCATCTGTAAGAAAAGTATGTCCAAGGATTTTTGGACTTACTTCATGAAGTATTTCTTTTCCCCAAATGGCATTTGAAGATCATAAAAATGCTGGCTATGTAATTAATTTAGTTACATGGTATGTTGCACAAGTGTATGAAGTCCTTGAAAAATGGATTCGACTGAGAAAGAGACATTTTTTTGAGGAAAGTGGTAATTTGCTGTTCTAAATTTCCATAAACAAGCATTCAAAAAAATCCATCATTTTGAATAAAAGCTGTATAAAAAGCATCTGTCCTTAAACAGAAACAATTCCATCTGTCAGTAATATAATTTGTATTTCTCAAAATTTTGCCATGACTGTGCAAATAGTAAAGTGTGGCAGCAGACAACAGCACAAGACTCCAGTTTATTGAGTGTTTAGCAGGATCTCTGTTTCTCTTAGAAACTGAGCCCTGTATTTCCACTAATAACAGTCTTGGGGTGTGTCTTCAAAAAAAAAAAAACCCGACCACAAACCAAAACTCAAAAACCCCCATAAAACAGCAAAAAGAGCACAGCAAGATCCTTTCTCAAACTGAGCTGAAGCATAAAAAAGTCAATTTTAATATTCCTCATTTCTTCTGGAAGCACTAGTTGCTATCCTTTGCCTTAAGAACTCTGCTTTTATGTTTTCCAAGGCTGGGTGGAAAAACATCGTCTTTTCTAGGTCACATATTATGTGGTTTCTTATCCAGCAATGTCCTGCTCAGCGATTAGCCAGTTCTCCTTTTGACATCAGGGTGCTGGTGTCCTGAATCCGTACCAGGCAGCTCAGAAGGCATCAGCAGCCATTCCTTATGCTGAATGGTTTTACTGTGTAATTATCTGTGTTTGGTTTGGACTGCTTAATATGCACAAGGCTCATAAAAGTGGCAGGGCGTATCAGAATTATTGCATAGAGTTTTTCATGGCATTGTTGCCACCTTGCTTTCAATTTATTTAAGCTGTTTAGCAATAGTAATAGTAATAGTAATAATAATAATAATAATAATAATAATAATAATAATAATAATAATAATTTTCTATCCTGTGGATGATAACTGCAATTGGCAATGCATACTCAGCTGACCTGGCTGCCTGCTGTACCAATTTCACTGCAGAACTTCACTTCTGTCTTCTCCAGCAAGTACAGTTATGCACTGGCACCTTGGGGTGCATCTTATCACTCTTTCTTTTGTATCTGAATTTTAGACTGTGTCCTTTCCCATATTATGTTCTTGTGCCTCAGTTTTCACATCTGTTTACTTCCCATTATGTCTAATAACAGCACAAGATGGACTCTAATTGAGTAATCAAGCTTTACTGCAGAAAACAAACCAAAGAGGAGAGAAACTTGTCCCACTGAACAACCTTCCTGTCCAGTTCCTCTGGTGGTAGTAAATAGCACCTCTCAATTCTATTGAGAAGAAAACTCCAGCTACAGATACCCTATCTGAATACAGTCCTTACCCGAAAAATCTCTCTCTTGGAGTTAGACCATTAGTCTTTTACTACTCCTTTGGGGCCAGAGTGTGATTCAGAGTTCTGATAAGGAGTTCTATATTTGTCCCCAGCAATGTGTGCTCTTTGTTCCCAAGGGGGTTTGAATATTTGGACACATCCTTAAAAGAAGCTATGGCAAGCACCATCAAACAAACTAATCCCAGTGGCATCTCTTTGGGTACCGGGCTCTTGGTAAATTCAAAAATACTCAAATGCTATGATTTTGATAGTAGGATTATCTTGTTGGAGTAGTTTGCAGAACAAAAATTATTAAGAGCAACCAGCCAAAAAAAAGCCACAAATAACCCTGCTACAAAAGGCTGCCAGGGTGTTCTTTCAGTCTCCTGTAGATTTGGCACGTATGTGTGTACATTTGCAGTTATGCTGGACCAAATTTTGGAAATGCAACTGAAGCAAACATTCCAGCTGCCTAGACATGGTATCTGCCCCATGTTGGCATCAGTGCCATGCAGGAGCTCCACCATGCAATGCAGTCCCAAGACTTGATACTTTGGGAGAAAATATCAATATAGTGCCATTAGAATAAGTCTCCATGTTATATCCTTCTAAACAGGAAAAAAAAAATTAAAATTTGCTTTCATTTGGAGCATGCTGGAAGACAGGACTTCCATCCCAGTATCTCCAGGCTTTAAAAACAGAACACTAAATTATGTTCTCAAGTCCCAAAATAAATAGAATTTTCTGCACAAGAAAAAGATGTATATTTTTAAATGTTCCACATTGCATAGCATCGCTAAGCATTCAGTTCACCACACATCAGCTCACTGGAGTCCAATAATACTGTCCAATACCTTGTACCCAATATCTTTGCTGCTGCTAAAGGTATAAAGGTGCCATCGTAATTTGCTTGACTTTTAAAAAATGAATTATTCTAAGATTCTATTTATCCGAATCCAGTAACTACTACCATAATCTTCACTGGAATTCACTTTGAGTATATCTTCTTGCTTAGAACTATCCATCTTTGAATTCCTATCCAGGGCCCTTTGTAAAGTATCCTGATCTAACAGCTTGGTTCTGAACTGGAATTCCTTTCTTGGGATTTTGGACCTGACCAATCCTTTGTATCACAAGTTGTTAATAGACTTGTTGAGTTTTGATTTTGATTGTTTCAATAAGAAATGCCACAGAAAGCAGCTTTATCCAAAGCTCTCAGTTCCCAAGAGCACCCTGCAAACCAGCCAGGTCTAACCAAAAGCTCTTCAGGCCTTCAACTCAGCTGAGCCCGAGGCAGTAATTAGTCACATTAACAGTTCCTAGGTCTTAACTCGACCTGGTGTTTCAGATGTATTCTATTAGCTTGTTACAAATTAATTTTAAGAGATGCCATGTGGCTTTATGGCATTAGTAGTCCAAAGCATGTCACAGAACAACTAAGTGGCTAAAGATTAAACTTTAACAGGTGGGAACTGAACTGCAGGGCCCCTGTGTTTAATCACTTTTGTAACAAGACTTATGGGAAACAAACCCACACAGAGATTTGTTGTTACTCCATAAAATTTTAAATAAACCAGAGAGAACTTAAAATGAAAATGCAGTTCATAAAACCAGTAAATTTACAAGAAAACTTACTTTTTCTTCTCCAAACAGGATGAATTATCTGTGAAACATTATTATCTAGAATTAACATCAATTTAGCAAGCTAATAATTCAACACAGCACAGTAAATGTCTCTCAGTGGAAATCTTACTAGAAGTAGTCCATCACATTGTTTCTCAGCTACTCTGATACCTTCAGATATTTTTCCTCTCTGTAGCAGATCACTTTATTTTCTTGAGCATGAGCTGGTTATTCCTTCTCATTATTTTCCCAGGAAGCTAGACTGGTAGATGTCCACACTCTGCCCTTTACACTCTATTATGCTGCAGTGCCACAAAGCTGAGCTGGAGGGATTCCATTTGCAGAGAAATCACTTACCTGCCAAACAAATGAGAACTCCCATCTGTTCCAAACCATGATTCTGTTGTAATTTACCAACATCTTGAGGCGGCAACAAAATGCTTTGATCTCGTATTTACTTAGTCAAATTACCATGAAAAATACATGGTCAGCTGTGTCATCCTAAATGAAACAACAACAAAAGAAAATCTGAAATTAAATTTCTCCGGTGACAGCATGGCTGAAATTTGTCTGACAGTTCCAAGTCCTGGTACATTCCTGACAGCAACACTGTAATTGCTGTCAACATTAGGTAAAACCTTTGTTAAAGGTGGAGCAGTTTACTGGCAATAGTTGTCATCTAGGCATTTTTAGTTGTAATGCACAGAGGAAATGCTTGTTTTTGAGAATTCTCTGTGATCTAAGGTTAAAAATACCATGGTTATAAAAATCTTATGCCTAAAATATATACTTTAAAGATCAGAAACTCAAAGTGACAGATGTCACATAAGAATGGAAATGTATTCTTAATTTATAAACTAAAGGCACACTGCGCACTATTGGTATCAGGATAGTAAGAAAAATGCACAAGTCCTGGAATACAGAGGTTTAGATCACCATGTGCTAGGAACAAAAGGCTGTTTAACATGTCCTCCTTGACTCAAATGAGAATAAATATATGCAAAATGTAGCAAATGCTACAGAGAAAATACTTCTTACTGGAAAGGATCACGTATTCATTTTAAAGGTATTAAAAACCAGAAGGCTAAGCAAAATACAACCACACTCAGTACTCCACTAGTGATTGCTGCTGCCCCCAAGCTGATGCTGACCATGTCTCACACCAAATGTATATAACCGCGGGGTATTTTTAACTCCCCAGCAAATCTCTCAGTAATAAATTTTCTGAAGCGTTTTGAAAAGTTACTGTAATTCCACATCCTTATTAAAAAAAAAAAAAAAAGAAAGAAAGAAAATCCTTGGTTGCAAGTTTTACTCTCAGAATTTGAAAACCTAATCACCATATCTAAGTGAAACAAACTGAGTCCAGTAGAATAACTTGCTTACCAAGTAGTCATTTGGATTTGAAATATCTGCAACCTATTATTGAGAGCTAAATAGTGATGATCAAAAGAAAGTAATGTATCAGGGACCTTCAACACATGAAGGTTGGCATGGTCACTCTGCTTCCCTCCCTAGCATTCCTCCTGGTCAGTGAGCTTAAGAGAAACATTGAAGTGCTCTGACACTTAGCTGAGGAAGGTTATGAACCAATGTAAACAAGAAAAAACATTTATTAAAACAATGGGGGCTTAATAAGGGTACAGATAAAAACTCTGTTGGCTCTATCACTGTGACAAAGACTCAGTAGTTCTGTGGTATTGACTCTTTTTTATTTTTCAGGAAAGAGCAGGTCTGTGTTGTGTTGAGCACTGCAGACGTATGGAATAAGGTGCTGCTGGCTGAACGTTTACAATTTTAAAGGGTGTTATATCTTGGTAGCTCATACTTGGCTGAACTTTGAAAGCCACATTCCTCATGCCTGAAGTAAGGGCCCTGTGATCCAAGCCTCTCCTTCTTCCTCACCAACAGGGATGGACACAGGAAACCATGAGGAACATAAAGAGGGATGGAAAGACCATAAAGGCCTGCTGATGTTGTTCTGTCCCTCGCTGGCACAGCAGGCCTCCAACCTTTAAAGGGTTGAAAGTTGAGTTTCCACAGGCTGTGCAGTGACTGATGGACAGGGAACACCAGATACATGACAAGAGAGGCAGTATTTTACAACAAGCTCTCCTTTCAGTTGAAGGGATAACAATTTCCATTCTAAATTTGCTCTTAACTTGGAGAAGGAAGCTGTGCTCAACAGGAAGGGTCAGGCTGACTAAATGGATGACCAATGCTAAAATAATCCTCTGTCAACATGTATGGATTTCATAGGTTTTTGAAGATGTTCGCCCTGTCATACACATGACTACCCATGAAAAGGAGACAGGATGATTTTCTGCCTGGCATTTTTAAAGGAACTAAAAAAACCCCAACTAACTTAAGAAAATAACTGATAATGTGTTTTAACAGTTTATATTGATGTGTACATGTTTTCCTGTAGTGAACAGATTTGTTGGTTTTGGCTGCAATCTTTGACCATTAAGAAGGTAGTTATTACACCAATTTATGACTATAATTTAATAAGAGGTGGTTGCTTTAAAATTTTAACTTCAAGCTCTTAAATCACTAAGGCAGGCAGAGAAACAAATTTATTGCAACTTGAAGAATGTTATGGGAGTAGTGCATATTGTTTACAGCTGCCACAGCAGTTGTTAGTGCATGGAACTTTGTTTGCAACCCCTGCAATTTCTGGCAAATTCATGTCAGGAATCTGATTCTAAACAAAGGCTGCAAAATAATAATTAAAATGATAAATAAGTATAATTAAGGCCATTAGAAATAATTTGGAACAGGTGTCCATATATACAATAATGAGATCATTCTGGCATATGGAAGGGATAAAGGCATTAAATGGAATAACAGATTATCAACCTAAGCTCTGTGTGAATATACAGGAAGACAAGCACAATATGTGTTTCAGCAAATTCATATGTGAAAACTATACACCCCATCTTTAAAATCAACTCCAAACCCACCTTTTGTTTTGAAAACATCTTATATTTCATATTGTTTGAACACATACATTGAAATTACTTACCAACAGATTCCTTCTGGAAGGCATCAAGCACAAAGGCAGAGTTTGGATTGTTGCTCTGGAATAGGTGTGCTGTAAGAACACTCTTGCAATATAAACACTTCCATAGTATTTATGGCTGAAGCTCTGAAATCCTCTTAAATCAATTCAGAATGCTGCTGTGAGATAGCATAGCAATTCTTTTGTGCACAGACATACAGAAGTAGGTTAGAGGAATTATTTAGATTTAAAAGAACAAAAAAAAGGAAAGCACTTGAAAAGATCTTGAGAGTAAAAGTATTGAGACTTCACTAGTTGAAATTAGTTCAAAAAGCCTTGAGCTTACTTGAGAAACCTCTAGGGAATGTGCTTGCCAAAGTGAAAGGCTGAACAAGGAAACTTAGGGCACACTAATGAAAGGAATAGGTGATTCAGTGACAGTGGACAGATAAAATATACTCCTTGCCTTCTCTTCCCTGGTCTCTCAACAAGTACTTCCAGATTTGATGAGGAGAGAAAACACCAACAGAAGGTGCAGGCTGAGTCAGAGATTAATTGTGAGGTGAAAAAGCACAGAGCAGACAGGGTGCAAAAAACTGTGGTAGTGATGGGAGGACGGTGAATCCACAGGGCTGGGAGGGTGGCGGCTGCTCCTCAGTCTGAACCAGCTGCTCACTGGAGTGGCACCCAGGGCCTACTGGGCTTTCCACCTGGCTCCACAAGTAACAAAAGCTGAACCACTTCACGTTTTTTACCTTTCTGTCAAAATGTTGTAGAATCACACCCCCGATTTTGACAAGATGTAGATTTCTGCTCACACTTCACCTCGTCTGGTAAGAGCACCACAGGGAGGCCGAGGCCACGTCAGGCAGTTACATCACCTCAGGAGATGGGAAGGAGTGGTGATGCCTTAAGTTTTAGCTTTCATGGTTTTCATATTCTGTGCTGCCTAGGGGTGTAGTTCTGAACCTCGTATTAAGTGCTAGTAAGCTCTCTTCACAGAGTAGGGAGACAAAACAAATCCTTTTCCTGCTGAAGACCATGGATGAGTACCCAGTTTCAGGCCCAAAAGCACAAACAATAGGGGACTGAAGAGAGAAACAAGAAGGATGAGGCCTCACAACCCAAAGCTGTAATTAGACAATTAAACCTCAATATGCAAATAGACCAAAACTTACAAAAATGTAAGATCGCATGACCAGCCAGCCATTTTGTGACCATTCTTTGTCCACCTTGGGTGTAGCTCTGGCCAGGCTCTTGTGCTGCCCAAGGTGTACCCTAATGGCCTTTCAATAAATCCCTACTTTATTCTCTAGCTCTGTCCAATCTCTGTTTCAGGTCAGCCCTCCCAAGGCATCACTGGGAGCTTAAAGGTGGTCAGAGCATTAAAAAAAAAGTGTTTTTTTCAGTCACTGGCCAGGAACCAGTGTGTGAGCGCTATCCAGCAAGCACTCAGGCAGCAGGATGTGCATCACATGCAGAACTGACATTACAAAATGTTAAAGATGCAAAGTCAAATGCTATGTTTGTATAAGTTCCTTGGGGCAAGTTTGTCCTTGTGTAGGCCTACAAACAGACATCTGAAGGAAGAACCATCGGGGAAAAAAAAAAAAAAGAAAAATCCAGCCCCATACTATTTCTCAATAGTTTATTGTCTTTGTTATCTGAGGCATGTGAGGGGAAAAGTACTGTTTTTCAGGTGGAGTTAACAATTAGCATTGATGAAGAAAACAAATGGGTAAACTGTGTGGGAGGCTGCACTTAAACATTTCTGTTGCTTCAATAAATTAGAGTGGTTTTAAGTGGTTCTTTGCTATGCAGGTGGACAGTATTTTTCAGATAATTTTAAATTAAAAGAGAAAAAATAAACATTTCAATTATTTCCATCTTGTGTTTACCTATAACATAGATTTGGAACACACAGCATTCTACCATCTGTAATACAGACTTTCTGAATTCTGATGCCTTGTTTCTTCCTAATTGAGTCCTAAGGATTTTCTTTGAAAGCCACTTGCTTAACCTAAACAAGAAACATTCCCATTTTAGAATCTCCATTAAAGCACCACATTTTGTGAAGGCAGAATTTCCATTTGACTTAGAGAGAGCTCTTTGAATAGATTTTGATTTGCTTTTCTTTCCCAGTGATTTTACCAGCAATAGTCTGTCATAGTCAACAATCAGAAAACTACTCTCCAGCTGAGAGAGAGGCACAGAGAGAAGTTCTGTCCAAAAAGCTGAACTATGGAAAAACCATGACCCAAAGTATGTATCAATCACAGTCTACAGTGGGGTAATCTGTACCAATACACATCTGTATTTGAGACACTCACCTAGACTTCTCAGTGGAAGGTTTTTCCTAAGGTGTGATTCATTCCACCCTTAAATAAGCATTAAATGTATATAAAATGTATAAATATATATAAAAGCATATATGGGTCAAAAAAGTATATGGGTCAAATGTGGCAGTCCTAGTACTAAGGGTCTTCCTCTTCTCCCTTTACTATAGAATGAGTCAAAATATAAGCTCAAAAACAAATACTCTGGCCATGAATTTTCTATGTCAGTTCTAAGCAAAATATCTTGGATCTAAAAAATAAAAATTAACTGGTTTGATCTCTAAAATGCCTTGATCTCTAAAAATTCTAAAAATTTACCGATCTTGTTTGATGAAGCCAAATGTTCTGTCCACGTCACTATCTTCTGGAACTTTCCTTCCTCAGAACCATGGTAATTTCTTCTCTTGCCTTTCAACTCAAAGAACTCACCTTGCTAAGATCTTACTTGTGGGAGCTTTGCACTTTTGTCCTCATTGTAAGAAAAATCTAGAAACAGTTTGATACTCAATTAGGTAGGCATTGTTTCAGGAACAGACCTGAGCCACAGGTTTAGGGTCAGGTTTTGTCAGAGGTTCTGGTTGTTCAGAGAGTTTAGCCCGTGATCTTTGCAAGATCTTCACTTGGAAACAGTGCTCTGGTTGGTGTGCCTCAGCCCTGAGGCTGCAGGAGTCAGTGAATGCTTTCACTCCATCCTATGCCTGTGGGAAACTCTTGACATTC
This sequence comes from Cyanoderma ruficeps, assembly GCA_008694505.1. Taxonomy (NCBI): domain Eukaryota; kingdom Metazoa; phylum Chordata; class Aves; order Passeriformes; family Timaliidae; genus Cyanoderma; species Cyanoderma ruficeps. Next base: position 445,660 of record VZDJ01000426.1, read on the forward strand.
AAGCTTGCTCATGCTGTTGGCTGAGTGCTTTCCCACATTCCTCTTCTCACCTCACTGCAAAAGGACAGGGTACCCAAAATCTCCAGTCATCTTTTGTGATCCTTCTGGATATTCAGTGGGCACTGTTGGAGAGATTTGTTCAGTTCTCCAGGTATTCTCTATCAGTTACAAAAGCCTTCTGCTGCATGGCAGACAGCAAATTACTGCTACCTCCTGACATGTCCAAATGACATCCCTTTCAGCATCTTTTAAAAATTCCTGTGATTCAGGGAGGCTGCTTGACCCCGTATTTGTGAACATATTTTGCACATGGCTTGCAAGGCCCAGGACAGAAATGAGCATAGGTACTTCCAAAGAAGACACAGACTTGCCATTCTACTCTTTTTCAGCGAGCAACAATCTTTGTCTCTTCTTATCCACCCTTAAAATTATCAACAGCACAATGTTTGACCCAGATCTTGAGGATCACAACAGATTTATTGTGTCGTCTCTGTGCCAGCTCAAAAGTATGGGAGCAACAGTCCCAAGTTACAAGACACCTCTAAAATTTTTTTTCAATGGTCTGAGTGCCATTAGCATTGCTAAATTTTGGTCTGCTTTTCATAATTAGTCCACTCTCCCTAGAGTGAAATCAAAAATTTAGTATTATAATAATCCCAAAGTGTATATGGAGAAATTTCATTTGGAAGCTATCAAAGCACTTTACACTGGGAGAATATTGTTCTTATTCAGCAGTTAAAAAAATGAAAATAAGTGAAAACTAATTTTCAGAGCAGTACTGCAAGTGGGGGATATAATAAACCTACCATCAGCTAAAATGAGTGTCTCAGTCTACTGCTGAATGCATCCTTAGCTTCACGTTCCAGTCATTATTATTTACAGAACAAATAATATCAGCACTTGACCTGATTCTGCTGTCATGCCATAAGATGCCAAATTAATCTTCAGTTTATGTCAGAATTCTCTGGATTTTCTGTTTTCTAAAACCCAGCTGAGTTATTCAGCAGAGCATGCTCATTTTGCAACATTTTGCTTTGACACTCAAAGGTCTATCTGCCGTGCTCCTGCTTCGTGTGATCTCATTCCTACTGTCAGGATAAAGAATACTGCAAATGACAAAAAATTCACAGGAGGCAGATCATTGGAGTCAGGAAGAGAAAGACAGAATAGTGGCATGAGGCAAGGTGTTAGATAGGAGAGCATAATGCAAAGTTGTGTCAAATTAAAAAGACATCACTTACTTGGAGGCTTTACTCAGAAGCATCTTGTTGCACTCATGGGAAGAGAACATTCCCTTGGGAACAGCTGTGTCCTGTTCTTCAGCTGCAACAGCAGACTTGCTTTCATTTAAGTATCAGCCAGAATAGTCTAGTAAAACATAAAAAGAAACAGCTGCTCAGTAAAAATAACGAAGGTATCCAGGTGAGAAATGGAGGCAACATAAGCAGGGATAGGAAGCCTAAACTGAGGTTTTGAGATCCATGGTAAGAAAGCTGTATAAGTAACAGGATTTTCAGGCATTTGTGCCACCCTACTGTTCATGGACTGAACAGGATTTCCAATTCCCTCTCCTGTGGGCTGATCATCCCTGTTGCTGTGAGACGTTCGTGTCTTTGCCACACTGACTGTCTGCACCTGCTGGAGGGGAGCCAGCCCCGTGCCAAAGTAGGGCAGGGATGTTAGTGCAGTCATGGGGACCAGCTAATGAACATTCTGGCTTGCACAGCAACACACCAGCTTGGCTAAATGCCCCCTGGGACAGCCTGTGTCTGGATAGCTCACACTGTGAGAAAAAGAAATGCAGGACTGCTTGCATCCAGCAGCCAAGCACATTGGTGTGTTATGGAGACCTCATGCCTGGCACTTTTTCCAATGGGATGTCCGGGGATATATGAACCTTGAACCCTCAAAAAAGTGGATCTAATGGCTCCTCAGGCCATTGGTTGCTTAGCTATATTCCCTTAGAGGCAACCATACCCTGTCCTAGAGGGGTGTAAATCTCTGGTTTCTAGTTAGATTTTTAAGGGACAATATGACAGATTAACAGAGAGCACTAGTCTTGTTTCTTAGCCACAGACAGTACTTGCTCAAAAATGACACCAGAACTGCCGGCCCAAGGGAGCTGCCAAAGTCCTGAACTTGTTCTTTGCCAGTCACCAAGTCTGATTAACAAACCTTCCCATTTATCCTCACAGAGTTCTTTTTTCCCCTGCTGCGTTTAACAAGACTTGAACTTCCCAGAAAAACTCTCAAAAATGCAAAAAGTGACACAGAAACTTATAAACAGTCACCACAGGCAAGAAACACTTAGGCATATCCAGTGCCAGGCTGGGTCACTGTGCAAAAGCTGCGGTATGTGCAGACAACTCTACTCCAGGGAAGATACTTTTCTTCAGAGGAGGAGGAGCTGTGCCTCAGAGCTACCAGGAAAGCTGCCCACCACAGCCAAAGTTAATCAGATTTTGGGTTGTGATGGGACCTTTTATTTCCCTTCCCTTTCAAAGGAAATATGATACCAGGAGGCATTTGCTGTGTTTATGTCTGGGGACCATCAGAAGGGATCAGAAAGGGTCCACACGCTTGGAAGTGCTGCCATCACTCTCTGTACTCTTGGCCTTGCAGGGGATAGGAAAGGGCCTGGACTCGAACCAGCACTCTAAAATTCAATATTGCTCAACAGCAGCAGCAGGGATATAGATGAATATTTTCACTGACCACAAAGCTTCGTTCCTGGTAGCAGAACTATATAATACCCTCTATAGAGCGTGACACTTGTACATTATGTAAAATTCCTGTATTTACAGGGTTCCTATGCAGCATGGGGCTGCATAAACGATTCCCTGTTTTGCTAAGGATATTATTATATTATGTACATGGCAGAGTAGGGCTGAAGGTAGTTCAAAGCTACTGTGTATGGTTTCTTTTTTCCTTCCTGACTTAAAAATCTATATAAATTGTACTTTGGTTAATCAAAAAAAAACACCTGTAAATGATCAGCTCTCCTCCTTAGGCAGATAATTAATTGCCTACTTTTTTTCCTTGAGAAAAAAAAATGTTGTCTATTGTTTCTTTGCTTGTTTTGGAATTTGTTCCCTTGAAATGATCTAAGGCACAATATTTGTTCAGGTTAGTTATGCAGTAAGGGAGTCCAAGCTGCTAACCAAAATAAAAAGCAAAAGGGTTATGGACTTTGTAGCCTGAAATGGATAGAGGAAATTATTTTCTTTTTGAATTTTCCAGAGGAGTTTTTTGTAAAGGAGACTTTGTGAGAGGCAGAACATTTGGTATTGGGTTTGGTTTTAAGACAGTGCATTTATCTGAGGATTTTTTTAAGTTACAGTATTCTTTTTAATATCTTATAATTTGGAGTTTCAAAGCCAAAGCCCAGGGAAAGAAAAGCTGAAAGCTATTCTTGTGCAGAATTTCCATATTGTAAATGTCCTTTACAGCAAAGATTAACACCTCTTCCATTGTGTTGATCCATGAGAAAAAAATTGCAATTTTATTTTACTGGCAAAATAATATGGTAAAACAGATTCAGGACTTCATTTTTTATTTGATAGTGAACAAGGCCAGTTTTCCTGATTTAATCTAGATATTTAGTGCACACTGAGTCCAGTACTGCACACTTAAAGTTTTACAGTAAGATGTGTGTTACAGGTCAGTGATGGCTGGCCATAAATGCTCGAAGCACTGAGTGATAGAAAGGGTTTTAGGGACGTGTCCTTTCTCATTAAAATCTGTGTCTTGGACATACTGGGCTTCAGCTTCATTCCTGTGTCCTGATGTTAATACTTACAGTATGTTAGGCACCACTCACACAGAATAAACAAAATAGAAAAGAAGTTATTTGATATCCCAGTGAGTTCAGAAGGGCAACAAGCAGGTGAAAAGTGAACTTCAGACAGGAGTTGGCTTTCAGGAACCACTTGGCACTCTTCTAAAACATTTTATTAAAAATATATTCTTCCAGTTACTGTGGGATAACTGCACCAGGCAGCACTGTGTGAAGAAATATTCTTTTATTTTTCTTTTAAGAGAAGATAGTTGTAGAAAGGGAGGCAATATATCCTTACACACCTTACTTCCCTGAAATCTCCATACCATCACTGTTACAATAACACTGGATATATTGTTTTAAGTGAAACACTGGTGTGCTAAAATATTAAATAAGGTTATTATGAATTGTTGGAACTGGACACTGAAACTTTTACACGACAACCAGACAACTCTTCCTCAAAAACTGAATGAGAAATGTTATGGCATTCCAGACTCTTGGAATAGAAAACAAAGAATGAGCTTAGAATTGCCAGGAAATAATGAGTCAAGAATGAGATTTTAGAGAAACTTCTGGCTTGTGAAAAATCATCTGGGAAAAAAAAAAGATTACAAAACCTGGATCAGCTTTGCTGAAGAACTAATGGGCTGTAAGGTAGCTACCACATAAAAATCTGTAAAAGCTGAGTTAGGGACAGATTTTACTGAAGTAAAAGAAATCTTTCTGAAATACCTTAGTATTTCCACAGGACATAATCTCAAAAAAATGCAATGAATTAAATGGATTTAGTAATGGTACAAACCAAGTCTGGTAAATAGCACTCAATAAACATCCTGAGGATTTTTTTCTTAAGCTCTGGTGCATGAAGCACCTTCAGCATGTTAGTCTGTGAATCAAATCCACCACATCATCACTGCAAAGGATCTGAGCCTCCCTTTCATGACAATTCAGAAGGGATTCAGTGTGAGACCAAAATTCTGGAGTAGAAAGAGGTGGTGTTCAGCCTACATTTGTATGTGTCATATAGACATTGAAAAAAAACATAATTTAGTCTTTAAATATCCAAATTTTATCCTTTTTCCATTCCGGCCAGTTTATGGCAATAGAAAATTCCATGCAGTCCAGCAAATGCAAATCTTTGGCTTCTAACAGTGCAGACTGGTTTAAGTTCACAGCTTTTGTTGAAGCTGGTCTTTCAAAGTATTCATGGTCAGTAAACTGTCACCTCTGTACAAAGCACTTTGGAAGACAAATACAGAGATGGTTCCGTTTCAGACAAGGCAGCTCAGCTCTCCCTGCCAGTGCTTTAATTCGTGCTGCATGTTCCAAGTAGGCCAAGCAAGAAGAAAGCCCCACATCTACAGGAGGAGCACAGAAGGCTCAAAGCCATCTGTCAGTCAGGTCTCCTCTCCTCTTCTGAGGAAAAAGCTCATTTTTCTGGGTTCCCTTTGCCTCCAGTCCCAGAAAACTAAGGACACAGCTTTGCATCCATTGATTCCTGACCCTCATCTCTCTAGTCTTCATCTCCTGCACCAGACATTCATTACTCTTACAATTTTTAGTGCTTTTGGATGGGTTCAGTACCTTTTGCCATCTCTCCCATCTCCATACAGTTAGGAGTAAAATGGTGGGAATTACCCTCCACCACTCTGCATATCATTATGGGATCATGTTTGGCTCCAGGCTGTCAAGGCAGTTCATGGATCCTTTTATGTAATATCTCCCCCATCCTTTTTAATTATTTTTTTTTAACTGAGAAAATTAGGTAATGCCATGAATTAGCATCTGATATCTCAGTTAAGCTATGAAAGATCAGCAGGGTACTTGGTCTCATGTAATATTAAGTATGCAAAAGGGAAAAATAATCAAAAAACTTTGGCTTCTGAGATCCCTGAAGGGATGGCTAAGTGGCTGAAATGATTTGGAAATGATGATACATCTTGGATCACTATTTCCACATCACTGTGTGTGAAAAGTCCTTTCTCAGATTCTTTCACGTCTACTAAAATGGTCTTCCACCATATCCTTCCACCATATCGGTTCACTGTTCATTTTATCAATGATGTTTTGTATTTTGATCCTTTCTTCTTACTTATGACAATGTAAAACTTATTTTTTTTTTACATTAAATGATCTCATTTCACCACAAACCTGGTCTGGCAAACACAACTAGAGTGAAAGATACACGATTATGGTTATTTCCAGCTAACTCTAAACTTGCTTGAGAGGATATTAGAGCAGACAGCACACATTTAAGGTTATGTGGACTTTCTGTAACTCTAACTGGGTTTGAAGAACAACTGATGAGACCCAAGCAGCATAATGTATCTTGATTATACACTCAGGTTTCAGTTGCTGTTAAGAGTTCCCTTAAATCTGACAATTTTTTTGTATTTTTGTATTTCCATTTCTCCTCTTGGATGGAAATTCCCCACAGATTGATGGCAAATGAATGAGGGATTCTTCCCGGATCAACATCTTCGAGTTGCAGAGGCCTCAGCCCCAGCCACCTTCCCCAACTAACTCAAACATCAGCTGCATTTCTACACAATGTGTTTCTATAAGTTTACAGAGAGGGAGTCATGACTCACTTTTAAACATTACCTTTACAGCTTCTGTACATCCTTCTGTCTCTTCAGTGAACACTGAGCAGTATACACCGATATCAAACATTTATTATCTCCTGCAATTTGCATCCCAAAAAAACTACCAAAAAGGCTCTGGAGATCCCATTACCACATATAGTTCTTCCTAAAGCTCTTTGTGGGTAGCCTGTTAGGAAGACTGACAATGTTCACTTGAGCAGCTGTTCAACATTCCTTAAATCTACACGACACATGTTGAACAATGCTCTCTACAAATGCACTTCCATTAGTCTGGTATTCCTAATAACATCCTCCCCCTCCACACAGCCTCCTCCAACTTCATCTAAGCTCCTTTTAATTCTCATCTCTTATGTTACAACTACCATATAGTTGACGACCAGAGCAGTGGGTGTCCGAGCCAAAATTCATTACAGTCTATTGAGTTTTTGCATTGGCTGGACTTTGGGCTGCATGCTTCAATTCTCTGTTCTTTACAATTAAGAAGTTAATTAAATAATCCTAAACACAAATAACATCTGTATCCGGGCAACATATGAATTGACATTAGTTAGTACGTCCCACACATGACTTGTAAAACGTGCTCTTTATTTGTCTGCTGCAGGACAATTAGTGAGCATGTCTGAGAATCCCATATGAAAGCTCAGTAATCTGAGACGGAGAGCATGAGAAAGGAAATTGGTGGCTAACCAAATAACCATCATCATGTTCTTTAATGCTCCGTGATCAAGTTGTATTTAGGTCTCGCAACAGAAAATTCTCTTGTTGAGCTCAACAACACATGTCAAACCTGAAATTAGAACAAGGGACAAGAATTACACAGCCTGAAATAATAATAATTTCCGCTTACTTTCAAAAGCGAGAGTTGGAGCTAATGCCACATCATGGTATGTTCTGCAGTAAAAGTCAACCCAAAGAAGAAAAGAATTTAACCTTATAGGACATCTGACTTCCTGCCTCTCTAGGGTTTCTTATGCTCATCACTCTGGTATGTGACTTCACAGAAGTCACTGGAACAAAAAGCATTCCCTGTTTTGAAGATCATAAAAGCCTTGATGGACAATACACGGGTAATTCTAGGTTGTTATTAAAACCAGCTTTTTTTAAATAAAGAAGAAAAATTACTACAATCCCTTACTGTCCTCATGGAGACGGTGTTCTGTACTATTTCCTGCAAAATAAACTTGTTCTGTTAGTTGTTGAACAATTACAGAATGGTGACAATGAAAACAGTAAAGGATTGAGTTTGAAACGTAAGCATGGAGACTTTCCTGTCATATAAGAAGAAAATCTTTATTAATGTCTTAAGAACTATGTCTCTGATGTAAATAATCTTATTCCTTCATGAGTAGTTATAAACACTGAGAGCCACCTTCACAGTTATTCACAAAAAAATAGCTCCTTGCTAAAAAAACAGTGGGACATCTACTTTAAAAAAAAAAAGAAAACAAAAAAACCCACCAAAAAAAACCCCAAAGCAGGCAGCATACAAGACAATCTAAAGCTCTATAAATCGTCTCTCAAAGAAACCAACAAGTCAGAAGATGCAGAGGAGTAGCTGAAAAGTGGACAAGAGCCAGCAAAGAGATGGAAGATAAGAAGTGGTATTTCAGCAAATAATACTCGCCAGCCAGAACAGAACAATTATGTACAGAGCTGACGTGAAAGAGCTGTTTTAAAAATGCTGCCAGTTTATATGAAAGAAAAAGATGAAATAAAGTTCTTTCCCAGTGGTTCTGCTCTAAGTCAATGTTGCACACAAAACTAAGATATTTTTTGAGCATGTTCATGTCTGTACTTCATATTTTACACATATTTTACACATCTGTAAGAGTACAGAATCACCTACTAACTATATTTCTCTACTTAATATTTCACATGTTAATTCAAAATATTTCAATCTCTTACACAAAGGATGTGTTTATAATAACTCCTGGAACTGAATCATGTGACAACTTTTCAGCTGATACACAATACAGATAGTAAGAGCAGTTTCTTAATGCAGAGTTACTTCCAGGTGCCACACAAACCAAAAAATGCCATTTATTACTCAACAAAACACTGGAGCTGCTACTTGAAAAATAGTTTAATTCTCATGAACGCTTGCAAATTGCAGTAACACAATTTTAGTATATACATTAAATTGAGGGCAAAGAGACCCCATGAAAGCTAATAGTTGCGATAAATAATCCATAAGTTAGCTAAAGAAGTAATAAAACTACTGAAATCTATATCAACAAGAAAAACCACAGCAGAAACTGAAAGGACTATGAACTATTCCATACAAGTAAACCAGAACCTCCTCTAAGTAGAAGGGTGCAGTTGTCAGAAAATCCTCCTGTCTCTCATTTTTTTTGTTTTCTCCCAGTTGATGGAAAAGAAAGAGAAGAAGAATCACTGTTGGGAGATTTTCACTGATGTTTCTCCATGAATTGACCTTTGAACCATGTCAAGTAATCCAACACACTCAAACTTGCAGCTTACTTATTCCACCAGGAACACAAATATATTGCTTGGTAGCAGCTCCATGGCCTGTGAGAGTCCTGAGATACGTCTGCAGCAAGCATTACCTGGCACCAGACCAGAAATCTGTACTGTCAGCTTATGGCAGTGCTGAACCCAATTAAACACAATCTGCTGAGATGAACACAAAAACATGCTAGGGACTTTCTAGGAGGAAAATAGAATTATCATATTTTGCTGACACAGGATCACCTCAAAGCATAAGACACACATTATCAATTCTCAGCCAGATAAACATGGTCTTGTTTGACCTCATCTGGCTAAGCCAGTAGTCTTTAAGCAAGAATAATTCTTTTTTTGATGGAAATAAAGATTTAAGCTAGAGTGGTGCAAGGAGGTCCTGCTGTGGCTCTCTGGTTGAGTGCTGGACATGCCTGCTGTCTCTAATGTTAGACGTGAAGCCAAACTGCAATCTTGGGATACAAATGTGAGACCATTTGGATCCACTCTACTGTTTTTAAGCTCTCTACCAAATTATTTCCATCAACAAAGGTCAGTTTGGCTATAGAATTTTATTGCAAAGTTATTTTAATTCCTTAACTCATGTGTATTCATGCTGCCATGTCTTTTTCACATCCCTAGTTATGCCTGGGGAGGTAGAATTAAGTGCACTAAATTAACACTGAAGTTTAAGTCAAGTTCTTACTTCTTTAGAAAGCTCTTCTACATGCTCCCAGTATCAGACAACCACTTTTTTTTGAGTGTTATAGAAAATGTATTTCTAGTTTAATAGGTTCATTTGCATGTTTGTTGAGCAGCTTGGTCTAGTGGAAGCTCTCCCTGCCTACCACAGGGGTGTTGGAACCAGATATCTTTAAGATCCCTTCTAATCCAAACCATTCTATGAGTCTATGATTTAAATAAAATAGATAAATAAATATATCAATCCCTTTGTGTGATTTTTCATAGTTAGTTGTATTTTTCCCACACTGGAGCAATGAGTCAGGTTTTGTGTTTGCTTTATAGACGTAAGCTTTATATAAAAACCCAGCTTGCTTATCCACTGAGAATCTAAACACAGCTTACTCTAAATACTTAAAACAGTCTTGATTTCTAAGCAGAAATTAAACATGCAAACAAAAAAACTCCCCTTGTTGTTCAAGGGAGGTTTAGCTAATGCCTAAATAGGTACAACCAGAGATTCTCATCAGACAAGTGAAAAGGATTTAATTTGTCCCCAGTCAGAACTATATTTTGCTACAGGACAGTTTAAAAAAATTAAAACCCCCCAAATTTAATAAGAAAGTAGTAATATATTTTATATTTTGCATCTTTATTTCTTGCGTTGATTGTCCAAACCACAACTGCTTAGACCTCAGTCACTTCGGAAAAGAGTTGCTTTTCCTGGTTTGTTTTGCCAGTTTAGTTTCATTACAGAGCAAAATCATGGACACAGAAAGAGCTTCTCAGTCTCCACAGCATGCTAAATGTTAACCTCACAATCTTAGTTTCACACTAATAGAAAACAAGAATAAATCTGTTAAACCTGTCAGGTTTACAATCTGGAAACATTAATGGTTGATATGGAACATAGAGCGTTTTATTGGGAATGAATTGCACTTGAGGAATGCAAGACATCTCTGATCCTGGAAAAAACCCTGCTTAGAACAGAGGCACAGACTTTTAAATGAGCAAGATAAAAAACACTTTAAAAAAAAATAAAGTCTAATAAAAAGGAAATTTTCCCATTATCTTAGTTTTGAGCCAGTGTTTGATTCAAAGCCAGTAGACAATTTGTCCTTGATCTCACTGTAAGAGCAGAGTCAGCTCTCCTGTGTTGGAGCCTGGAGTTGCACGCCTCCTCCCTCTTGCACAGTTTTATATCCATGTTTCTGGGGATGTTTTCTGGCTTTTCAGATCCCTGTCCTGGACTTTGACTGGTAAAGACAAGTCATCACTGCATTCTCTTAAGAAGACCATTTCTTTTTGGTTAATACTTCTGTAAACTATAGAAAGAACTGAAATAACCTCCAAGCATGCACATCCTTCACTGACACTTCCTCTAATTGATGCTCATGGGCTGCATGGCTTAACCAATCTGTGCCCAGTGGGTTGCTGGCCCAAATCAAGCTGCATTCTCAGCTTATAAGGTTTGTCTCAGGACACCCTGAAAGCAATTCTCACTACTCCACCAGGTTTCCACCATCACAAGGAGACAAAATAAGTGTTGGGTGAGATTTCAAACATTTCGGTGATTATACAGCCTATACTGTATTTTTTTAAAAAGTGCTTCAGGCACTGGGGAGCTCTTGCCTTGTTGAAATGCAGTGGGGCATGAACTTATAGATCACTGAGGGAACATTTTTTTTTCACTTTGTTAACTCACCTATATAGATCAGAGAGAATTCACCTTAGCCATCCATATAGTAAACCCATCCTTTCTACCACTGCCTTTTCTCTGATGACATCACAACCCACATTACTGCCACATTAGCTGGAGAAACTACTCAGTTCTAGTATTATTGCTTGTGATAACATTTCTTCTGCTTTAACAAGGTTCTTTGCTTTTGCCCACAACTTTTGTTTGTACCCCAGAGGGAGCATGAGTGGGAAAGTCAGTGATGCACAACTCGGAGTGGCCTGGATTAGAGCTTTGTATTCCCTTGGAATCAAACCAACTCAAAAATTAAACTACGTGACTTCTGCAGAAGTTCACAGCAGTACAGCACTATTGCAGGCTCCTTGGCAGGGCAGGAAGCAGCCTTTTGCAGTCCTGTACATTCCTGGGAATATGTTTTTTTTTTAAAGGCTGGTAGAGTCTTAGTCCTCCTTTCCAAGTCTGAGTGGGGCTCCTGGACCAGAAATGCTGGGCCTTCACAAAGCAGATTAAAACTCAAGAAATTATTTGCATCATTACAAGATTCAATAAAGATGAAATATGACTGCAGGCTGTTTGCTGGACCATCTGACTCAGACATACATGACAAGGTGGGAAGCAGGCAGGGGAAGGAGGGGAAAGCAAGGCAGGGAAGGCAATGAGCATATGCACAGAAGTGGTGCATGAGAAAACATTGCCAAGGCCAGCAGGGGAAATGTCCCCAGTGTGCTAAAAACATTCAGTGCTGTGCTCTCTTCCTGACCTCTTTGGCTGTGTGCTCTGTCTATTCCTGTAAACAGAATAAGGCCAGGACACAGGCTGAGAGCTGGGCCACAGTCATCTTTACCTCCTTGCTCTTGGCATGTTCCCTGGCACAGTTCTGGCTCCCTCAAAGGCTTACCCTCCCAGTCAGGGCTTGGCCCTGGTTCAGGGGAAAGCTCATGCTCGTGGTCAGCAGCCTGCATGCAGCCACCTTGTCTGGGGGAGCCTGAGCACTGGCACATGAGGAAGGACCAGAGCTGACATGGACACAATAAGCCACTTGGCCAGGGAGTGCTTGGTACAGGTACAGCCATTACTAAAGCTGGGAGACACCAGCTCTTGTGCTTTACTCTGGCTAAAGTAAATTTTAAAAAGCAAATGATAAAGCACAAATATATCCATACACACGTGTCAAATAGAGAAATGTCACCGGGGTGTGGTCTTCTGTCACTGTGCTGAAACAGTCTGTCAGCAATCACTGCATCATGCGTCCACCTTCTGCCTCTCTTGGCTCCAGTGTGGCTCTGCTGCTAGTGAAAATACTGTGAGCCTCCACCCCTGACACCAGAATTTAGAAATAAAGCTTGGAAGGATTTTCCGGAGAAGACTTTCCTTTTCTCCAGTGTCTAGTTAAGGCCTGCCCCCCTTCCAGCACCTGTGATGCACTCTGGATTGTGGAGTCAAAGGCACCAGAAAAGAAACTGGTTACTTTATCCAAATATGTGCAAGTAACCTGTGTGACAGGAAAGTGGCAGAGGGATTACCTTCTAACCTTCCTTCTTCCCCACAGATCATATTGAATCGTGCACTTTATATTTTCTAGTTAATGCTCAGGTCTTAGAAAGCCTTGCAGACGGATTTACTGTGAAATTCACACCTTTATTTAGAGGATTACTCACAGGTGGTGAATTGACTGAAATCTCACTGTGCTGCTGTACACTGCTATTCAGAGCAGCAATCCTGGCATCAATTTAGATTTGCATTTTGCAGAGAGCTTTTTCTTTTGCATGTTTGTTTTCACAAGGTGCCTTATTCTGACTTGCCAGCTTAAAGCACACTTCTTACTCATTGCTTCGCTTGCAAAAGCATTGTTCAGCTGGCAAACTAATATGACTGCACTGAAAAACAATATCCCACCAAAACTGCCCATAGGCTCTTCTGAGGAGAATTCAAGCTTTGAAATATATATTTTATTTATAGAATGTCCATTAGAAATCAAGCCAGGAAGTTAAAGCTGCTGAAATGCTAGGCATTCTGTTTAATTTTTAAACAAAATTCTAAACAGTGTATTCTAGTATAAAGAAGGCTTTTATGAATCATGAGTCATTTTCTGTTGATGGAAACATGATTGGTGTCTCATATAACTTATTACTTCCCTGTCCTGCCCCTGCTCTTTCCTATTGAAAGTATCTGGCAATCTATCTTTGCTATTTATAAAACACCTAAATGGGCTGATAACCAAAGAGAAAAGAGACTGTTTGAAGTTATCATTCAAAAGGTGTTTCAGTGCTCTCTACTGCCTCATAACCTGTCCCATGCCAGTCTCATACTCATACTCAGCCTCATAACCTGTCCCATGCCAGTCTCATACTAGTAATAAAAGCTAAGTGGGACTGATTTGAACATGCAAACTATTTCCCAAATTTCCCATCCTTTGTCTAGATGCTATAGTTTCAAAACATGAATTATGTTATTACTTCAATCCTATAAATTATTTTTTACACTGAAATTCCTCAGCAGAGCCATCTTTTTCTGTTGAGTCACAGCACCAGATTTACAGACAGGTATCTGTTCTTTACTTCTTCACACAATTGCCTCTCTGCTGGTTGACTTATACCTCAAGAGAAGACATTTTCAGGCTCCTGATAAATATATTTCAGAAAAAGAATCATTCTTGGAGGCATTCTTAGACAATTCTTATTTCAAAGTGGCTCCATAAACACAGTACACTAATAAAACTGCATGAGTTTTCTAGCACCTGGAAGAAACCAGGTGAAATGCTGCTACTTTCCAGGTTGCAGCTATTATGACAGCATATAGATTAAAAAACAAATTTTAAAACATAAAAAGCAAACCAGGTGGAAACAGGGTAAAAAAATCCACTTTTCCAATTGCCAGGCACAAGTGGTTGGGCTGGGGCTGGCCCAGCATAACAGCACCTTAATACCACTGCCTGATTTATGAGTTGGATCCTGCTTGTATATGGAGGGTATGACAGTCAAGCTAAGTAAAAGAAGAGTCATATCCACCTCTCTAATGGTACAACATACCCTTTTGACTGTTTCCATAAATAAAAATTATTCATATTCATCGTAATAATATTTTTTTTCAGAGAGAAACTAACCTTTTGTCCTAGTGAAGGACAGTTTATTATCTGTAACATTGGAATGTATATAAACATAAATAGGTACCTTTGTTAAAAAGGTTTTTACTTAAGAAGCTTACTTGCTAATGAAGTGGCAATTTGATAGTTCCTCTGGCTGTTCCAAACCTACAATCTGTTCCAAACATTTCCTTTGCAGACCCTGAGGAGTCCAGAAGAATCCTCTTTGAAGTCAACTGTCCTGTCAGAAAGCACTAAACAGCTTTTGGAACAACACAGATTGTATGAATAATGGCATGAAGAAAAAGTAAAAATGTGGGGAAAAGAGAAAAAATAAAGCATGCCTTACTTTCACATGTCCATGCAGAAGTGGGGAATGAAGTATTACTTCACAGATGCTACTTGGGCACCTTCTTTACCTTCACCTTTCCCTGCAGGCATGCCAAACACACAAAATCTACTACATTGAAGTGTATGGCCTATTATACTAAAATGAAATGGTCTCCCCTCAGACTACCAGTTTTCCCAAGTGGAAATACAGAAAAAAAGCCTCTGATCCTTTGGCTAAAATGATCTTGAATCAGTTACAGCAAGCGTGGCAGGCACAGGGCAATAGGAGTAAGGAGACAGAATGATTCCAGGGCTATAAACCACTCTGCCCCAGGCAGTTAAAGGACTGGGCAAACATTATTTTAGGGGTTAAAAAAAGAACAAATACTCAATATACATAGAGGGGATGTGGTAAAGCTGGATGCAACTTGAAACCTGCACATCAATGAAGTAAAAAACAAGGTAAAGAGCATGTTGACAAACATGTTTCAGTCCATTAAATGGAAACTGAAAAAAAAGAAGAAACAATTTACATCCTCCTCTTCCTCCTGGTAAAAGGTTTGGGAGGCTAATCACTTGCCAAGCCCTGTACCTTTGCCAAACCGAAACCTTTAAGCCTTGGACCCAGAGGGGCAGTGAAAGGGTAAAGGTAGCATGCAAGAAAAAGATAAATGCCACAGAGTTTGCTTGTACATTAACTACATATAATTGCAACCAGAAGTATTAGCAGCATTGTTATTTGACTAATAAGTATTTAATTACACTGTTTAGAATTCAATTAATTTAATTGAATAATAACAATTGATTTTGTGTTTCCTCTGTCCTCAACAAGATGTGCAGAGAAACAAACCAGTGGGAATTGGAGCAGCTGCTCCTGTAATTTACATGCAACAGATATCCCATGCAAGTCAAATGCCTGGGAATGCAGATCTGCAAACAACTTCCTGAGGAAAAAAATATCCTTGCCTGTTTTTGAAAAAAGTAGTGTGTTAAGGAAAAGAGAGTTTCCTATAAAATAGATGTTTAACTGCACTGATATGGAGGGAGAAAATCCTGCAGAAACTGAAATCTGCTCCTGCTGGGTTCATGAACAGCCACGTTAGTTGACTCAGCACTCTGTGATTTTAAGAACTGCAGTAATTCACAGTTTTAGAAGCCACGATTGAATATCTATCCCAGAAAAGCTCTGGAGAGGATTCTGGTCTCAGCTCTGCTACTCTCACGACTCTTTTGTGCTTGCAAAATTCCAGCGGTGCTCAGTGTGTGTGCATAGCATCAGGGAGAGGAGTGGAGGCTGTGCCTTGCAAGAGGAAAGAGTGCAGCTTCAACAGATCTTGCATTCCTAAACATGGGATTTATATCACAAAGCGTGTGTGTATAGGAAACCAGCAAAAAAAGAAAAAAAAAAAAAAANAAGAAAAAAAAAGGAAAAAAAGAAAAGAAGGAAAAAAGAAGGAGAGTGGAAGGAAGGTTCAAGTTATTGCTGCTTTCCAGATGGAGCAAATGCAGAATCCTTTAAACAATAATTTTGGGTCTGAAACCTGGAGTACAAGCTTGCTGCAGTCGAGTTTGTCCTGATTATTCTGTTAGGGTTTTCCACTCCGGAAACTGAAACTCACAGGACTATAACAGCAGCAAAGCTGCTCAGCTACAGCAAAAACATCTGAGCAACAAAGGAAGCAAGTGAGCGTTTTAAAAACAAATGTGTTTTGTTCTTGCTTTATACAGAACAGACAGAAGCGGAAGAAATGGGTTTGACAGTTTTACTTATGTTTTATGGATTTTAAAGTGGCTCTTGGCAGTGCAATGTATTCCTTCCAAAGGACCAGTGAGATAGGAGGAAGTTAAAACCTTGCACACCAAGTACAACCTGAGAACACCAGTTTGGCACCCAGAGGACATGCTTTTTTTCCTACCCAGTTAAAATATACTCTGCTTTACTTCCTCACCCAAATTCTATAGTGAATTTTTGAAAGAACTGGCCAGAGAGGCATATCCTTTTATCATCCTTCTTGGAAGAGCACCCAGAGCACACTCAATCCGCTCTCCCCCTTCAGCTTCTATATTCATATTAACAGTGGTTTCAGCTCTGTTGTTTCTTTTTAACTCTTGTCCTGTACTGATCTGTCTTTCCAGGCAAACAGAAAAAATGGAAAGCCACATTGAATGGAAACCATCACACGACATACCTAGCTATTCTTTGTTCTTCTGAAAATTTTGGATTAAAGAAGGCTTCAGCTGGGTTAAGATTATTCAAAGATAAATGACAGATAGAACAGATAGAAAGAAATTTATCGGTGCATTGGTAGGTGTTTCTACTTCTTTCTTGTGCTTTGAAGGAGTGTGATCATTACAGAAATTATTGAAGAAAAACATAAACAACCCTAAAAAGAAACCAACTACCCTGATTAATTTCACTAGCTAATAGAAAAATTGGATTTTCTCCACACATGCTGCATTATGACCTACATTAGATTTTCTTGTTGCAGTTTGCTTACTAACAAAAATTATGCTTTAAATGTTTTCTTCCCATACCACTTCTATCACCCCAAACCTCATCAACAAAACTTTGCAAATATTTCAGCAAGAAAATAATAATGAAAAAAACCTCTCCTGACAGCAAAAAATATCACTAGGAAATTATAAGTCAGTGGAAAACACCTTCTCTCCTTTCATAATTTTGTATAATCAAAGTGTGTGAAAGATGACATAGAAGTCAGATGTACATGAGCCTTTACAGTCTCTACAGTAAAGTCTTTGACTATGATATAGAAACTCCAAATATCCTCCAAAAGACTGAGATAAAATTTATTTATTTTCAAAATATTTACAAAATACAAACAGAAACAGCCCAAAAGTCACAAATTAGTCTCCAAATAATTTTATCATTGTTAGACTAAAAAGGAAAAATACAAATATGTTAGTAGAAAGTTAAAATCATAATATATTAAATATTGAATAAAGATAGTTCTTTATCAAATGACAAGATTAAATTAATTTCTAAGAATTTCTTTAATTAGACACTTGCAATTTTAATATTCATAAGCCAGGACAAGAAATTGCCACTGAAGTTTATTTAGTTTGGTCTTGCTGCTGCTTACCAGGATGCTGATGGGTGTAGAACTCCTACTGCAATACAAAAAGGTGACTATCATGTTTATGGTCAAGGGGCTTTTTCATTTGTTTGATTTCAAATATTTAAATGAGTTATAGACTACAGGAGACTATTTTTCCAAAGATCTTAACTACCACTTTTGGATCTTGCACACTGGGAAATCTAATGGAAATCAATCTTTAAAACTTTCTGATATATTGTCTTCATGTATATAAAGAGGAATAGATTAAGCTTGAGTGAAATGTTTTTATTTTCTGAATGGACAAAAACATTAACTCAGGTGCAGGCTGTCCTTCAAATGCTATTGGGAATAACCAAACTCCTTTTAGTCACTGAAGATACAGTCAGCAACCTAAGCTAAAATTTCAGCAGTGCAGATTTGGTGCTGTAATTAAAACAGTAACTTGTCTGACAGCTCTCCATATCCACTTGCTAAAGAAATCTGAGCTGTGATCTTAGAGTGCATAAATCTCTCATTTAAGTGTTTGAATACAACAAAACCCATGGAAGACGCAGAACAAATTTAATTGTCTTTTGAAGTTTAATAAGTTTGCAGAATATCGATTGGGTCACTGGAAACCTGGGGAACACTTTGGTATTTGAAGTTTTACAACTATCTCAGGAGGCTTTGCTGTCTGTGAAAACCAATGCAGCCCAAAGCAACTGCAATGGACTGAGCTTGGATCTAATCCTGTGTCCTGGGTTGTAGTATAGGGTGTGCACAAAGTATTCTATCACCATCTTCATGAACTGTTGAATCCAATTTTTGGAGCAGTGTTTTCCCAGACTCCTCCCCCTGGACTATCTTCTGTTATTGGCCCATCAGATGCCTTGCTGTATGGCTCATAGATAACTGCCCATCAAGGACCCCCTGTATGGCTCATCATCCCATTGTGAGATGCTCCGCCCAGGGGGAGGAACCAAACATTCTCACCTGGATATAATCTGGGATTTGGGGACAGTACAAGCAGCCCTTACCCACTGGATTCCCAGAGGATCAGAGCTACCAGACCTTTCTACAGGATCACTGCTTCAGGAAGACCACCTCATCTGGACCGCTTCCATCACCCGGATCAGGTTGTATTCTGACTCTGTCAGTGGTCTTTTGTATTATTGGATTTATTTTATTTTATTCTACTTTTTTTTCCCTTTCTTCTTATTAAATTATATTTTCTGACTTGGAGCCTCTCACTTGATTTGCTTTTCAAACCACTACATCCTGTAATAATTTGGTCCATAGAGCTTCACTGGAATTTCCTGGACTTTTGTCCTCTCTTTTACATCAGGAAAGGAACCTGCACTGCAGTCTCCCCTGTGCACTGGGGATACCTTCCACTGAACTGTCCCCTGGAGATCTGTTCCTTCCCCCTCTGCCCACACTTCACCAGCTGGTCATTTTGACTGGCTGAAAGGGATAAATTCATTGCTTTTCTTATCAGTTTGAATGCTAGGTCCAATGAAGAGTCAAAAATCAAGCTTCCTAAAGTTTCTAAAGTAAATCAATCATATAAAACAGATCAAGCCATTTCAAGATCTGACTGACAGACAAATCATGAAGAACCTGTTAACCAACATACTTCTACCCTAATTCTTCAGAATAATAAAAGTTGGCCCAATGTCTTTAGATCATTTAAAGAATATGCATGTACTTAATTTGGAAAATAATTTAGTCCACTCTGTTGACTAATATTACAGTAAGGACAGTTTAATATTTCAGTGCCTGTTGCACCTCTGCTGAGGGCAGGCTCAGAGATATGGTTTGTAATTATTTACACTTTCCCATGTCTTAACATTGACTTTTTGTCAGGACTTTACTAAAATTTGTATTTTTACCAAAATGTAAACAAGAGGGAAAAAAGCCCTTACTGAGCATGGTATTTAAAATTCACAAGGTGTTTTCATCAGCATGATTATTGTTGTGCCTTCTGGGCTTCATTAATAATTTTTGCTACTCTTCCTCATCACTAGATCTACCCCAGTTAAATTCTGGCTCCAACTCAGCCTAACAAACAGCAATTTTTCCTCCTCCAGCTTCACCAAGCTTCCATGATTGGACTAGCATTCTTCATTTTCTGCATGTTTTTTGCCTTCCCACATCTTTTCTTCCTAATTTCAGCAGACAAATCCTCTCTCCAGGAGAACAGAATTCTATACCTGCACTTCCAGCTGTTCTACCTCCACCCCATTCAGCTTGCTTTCTCAGTCTCATCAGTTTCTTCCAAGAAAGTGGTGATGGAATATGTTATTTCACCATTCCCATTTTTCCTCTCTCTTATGGATATTTTTATTCATTTTTATTTTAAAATCTGAACTGTTGCTAAATATTAGAAGCAGTAACATTAGGAAGACAAAATATCCTTCAGAGTCCTGCAAGACATTGGATTACATCCAGGAAGTCATTAAAGCTACCCTGGAGACTATAGTTTTGGAAGATTCCCATACATCAGTGTATTTTGGGAGATATGACACAAGGGTCTTATAGATCATTTTGGTAGACTTAAAGAAAAATTTTATTGAATCTATCACATTTTTTTTTTGCATAAAGACGTGCTCTGAGTGTACAACATTATAAAAATAGGGTGCCAGTCTGTGAAGGGATGAAAAAATTTGAAGTATAAAGGAAGTCGAGAAGGTGGGAGAAATACCTACAATAAAACAAAAGTGTGTTTTAACTAATGGCTGGTAAGCAAAATATACTTCATGAGGTAAGAATTTTGAGTGTCAGGAACATGCTGCATTGTAGAGTAGTTGTAGGGTACCCTGGACAAACACCAGTTCACCATAGCATTCACTCAGTTTTTGGGAGGCACACTCTTCAGTGCAAAACCAGGAATACATGGCTGTTAAAAGTCTTACAATGTCATCCACTAATTGATCTTTGTAAACCCTTAATGATGTTAGCATTAGCTGTTGCTTTTCATTTTTCTTTCATTGCTTGCTGAAAAGCAGCAAATCATGCAGCTGGGAAGGGATGCCTGGAGGCCACCTGATCCAGCATGCTGCTCAAAGCTGCAGCAGATTCCTCAGGCCCTTGTTCTTATCAAGTTTTGTCTGTTGCCAGGAATGGAGAGTTTATAGGTCCTATAACAGGTCCCTGCAGCAGTGTCTAACCATCCCCAAAAGTTTCTTCTTACGTCAAATTGGAGCTTCCAATGTTCTCACATTATTGGGCTCATTACTTCTACCCTTCCATCACTCACCCCTGAGAAGAGCCTGGCTTCCTCTTCTCTTCATTATCCCATCAGACAAATCCAGCTCTCAGCTGCTCATCATCCACTCAGCACATTCAGATCCAAACCCACCACTGGACTCACTCCAGAAGGTCCATGTCAGTCTGGTACTGGGGAGTCCCAAACTGGACGTGGCACTGCAGACTTGGCTTTGCTGTCCCAGATAAAGGGAAGGAAGCGCAGCTGTACTGCTAATACAGCCCCCATGCTTTTGGCTGTCCTGAAGCCCAGCAGTGTTACCAACTACTCTCTGTAGTTCTTCTTCCTCAAAACCTTCTAATAAATGGTGAAGAAAAGCTAATTTGCATTCGCTCCATGGCTTGAGTAACTTACGATGATCCAACAAGGTTTATTCTGTACAGAAGAGTCAGCTGTTGATTTCAGCAGACAACTGTTTTGATCTCTCTCCACATCAATATACAAATTCCCAAAACCCTACGTGTTTGGGCTCCCTGAATAAAGTAAATTTAATAAAAACTTTTCATTGTGTACTGCTCAGATGAACATCGTGCTGAAATATTGTATAAACTATGTGTTCCTATCTTTGAAATGTATAATTAAATCCAAATGTCAATATGATTTATTTTTAAAACATCTCTCAAACACCATATTAGGAAAGGATAGAATTCTACAATATACAGTGGAGGAAAAAAATAGATCCTTAAAAGCTGTAGACTACAGGCATGCTATTTTACATGAAAGATAACACTGGATTCAATAAACTTCTCCAGGTCAAGACTATTGAAGTGATTTATAAACATGAAAATGACAATCTGCACCTATTCTTTGTACATACCCTCCAAAAGATATCCTAAACTTCATCTCTGACTTTCCATCCAGTTCACAGGCACTCATAAGAGCACAACAATGAAAAAATATTATTTTGTTTTACGTCAGCAGTATTCACGATGCTTAAGAAAATTGGCTCAGACACCATTCCCATTTTATATATACACTCCATTAATTTCTGCACTGTCTTTGCTCTACCAACTAGCCTTAACTTTTAAAGGTAGGATAAAGTAAACCATCCTTGTATCCCCTGAAATATCTAGCTAACCTTTAACTTATTGATTAAAATCAAGTTCTTTCAAATGTCTTAGGTTCATATAAAGTAAATATACTCTTTACAAAGAAGCATTTAGGCCTTGGCTGCTCAGAGAATCGCAGGCAGAATGTTGTGTCTGCCCTGGGCCAAGTACAAGGAGCAGCTCGTGCTGCAGAACTCAAGCCTTGGCAGGCAGAGCCTTCCACAAGGCAATTTCTTCCAAGAAGAGCTGCTTCCTAGTCCCTTCTCAAATCCCAAACACCGCTTGGTGGCTGTGCACTGTCATGTATAGAGGCTGTCATGAAAAGCTAAAAAACAGAAAGACCGTGGGCAGAGTGGCCATTGATGGCACTGGAGAGATGGCACCAACATGAGGAAGCTCAGGGAAGGCGTCTGACCTAGGGAAGTGTAAAAGCATGTCGGGTAAAAGGGGCACCAGGAGGCTCTTTGGAACACAAAGCAGGCAGACAGCTCTTTCTAGAGAAGCTGAAAGAAGATTTGGGAGAGTTAGGATATACAGTGCCAAGCAGAGCAATTATTTCAGCCAACCCGATGCCTGCCTCTTCTCACAGAGGCTTTAGGTTCTGTGCTGGACCTTGTGATCTCATTAAGTTTCTGCAAGACGTGTCGAGCCCATTCGTCCAAAACCAAGTTGTGGACCACACCCTCTCCCCACTGCCACCTACTGTGGAAGAGGAGCACCTTGATGGGTGGAAAGTTTAATGGAATACCTCTTAGAGCCTCCAGGTCTGCTGCATCTCCAGCTGCTTTGCTGATGGAGTGACTTCATACACACAACTCTGGTTTACATCTGTCCTTAAAGCCCTAATTGTGCAGTCAGGATGGGCCAGGTGCCTCTGTCTTTCCCCGCTACCTGCTGACATCTTTCCATCTAATCCCCAGACCAGGTTAAAGTGCTGAAATGAAGATTATCAATATCCATTGCCATCAGTAAAAGCACCAGATAGAAGGGAATGTGGTGCCCCAGACTGGGAGCTGCCATTAGCCACACAGTACAGCAGGATGGAATTCATGGTTATGGCTCTGCCATACTGGTTTCTCTCACACAAAGCCAAGTTTTCTTTGAGAAATAAGAGCTGGGATCTAAGTATTCTAAAATTGATAGGATGGAATCATGTCTGCAACTACCCATTAATGAAGGAGAAATCATTGTGGCTTTCTGTGTCCCACATCTGGCTGTAAAGCCCATCTTAAAACAGCACAGAAAACCCATCTGGCAGAAAATTAAGGCTGAGAGATCAAACAATTAAAATCAATGACTCTCACAGTTACTTTGGGCATACTGCACAGCAGTGATGGATGTTCCCATTTTATTTGTTACATACTCATACGCAAATTACATTGTATCCTTCTGATAAGCATGTGCACAATGATTATTCCAACAAATCCCTTCTTTGACATGCTTAAAAATATCTGTCTTCCCTGTAAAAAAATTAAAAGCAATTAACAAATCTAAGGACAGCACTATTGAACAATCTTCTCTTGGGGAGACTGATAATCTGGACAGTGGTTTAGTAGCTGTGTTGGTTTTTCAGTAGTTTTTTTGCCAGTTAAGGCTACACAACTGCAGAGCAATTCTTTGCTTAATTTACATAAGGTATCTTAGTTAATCCAGCATCTTTTACAAACAATTTACGAGAGAGATACACAAGTGTAAAGCTTGAATCATGGGTTATTTGTCCAGAGGTGTCTACTCTTGTAAACTGTGTGTAAGGCCATATGAAGTGTAGCTTATTAGGACTGTTGGACATCAGCAGCTTTTCCAGAGATTTATACCAGCCTATTTTATTACAGAACTTGGTCCTGTAGCTATTTGCAGAGAAATTTCTCTTTGGTCAAGCCTAGCAATCTCTGTCACCTAACAAGTGACTTAGAAAAATGGGCACAAATGTTAATCAATTTCCCCCTTTACTGCGTCTCAGTACAAGTAACTTCTGGTAGTGAGTCAGCCAGAAACTGCTCATAAACTCTCTTAACATGACTGTCCAAGAAGACTTTTGATAAAAAAGTTAGTGGCTTCTTTTTTTTTTCCTTTTTTTTTTTCTTTTAAATCTTGGAGCCAACCCTTAAGCTCAAGGAAAAGACCTTAAATAGAGAACAAAAAGTTCCTTAAGTGGATGAGGGGCATGGAAATCACAGATACACTCAAGCCTGCTGGCTTGCTTGTATCTCCAGTCCTCTAAACAAAAAGTGAACAAAAATACTGCCCCCTGACACGAAATGCCCAAGCCTACAACATCCCCTACCAAAGAGAACACCAAAAAACCCAAAGAAAAATTCCCCCCTTCCAAATAAACAATAAATAATAATCAAAACCTAATAATCACCTACCTAAAGAAAACCTTCTGCCAGTTTAGAGGCACACTGCAGCAGCAGTAAATTTGCCCTGAACTTGTTAAATGTCTATTATTAAAATTTCTTTCAATGATCTTTATCAATATTGCGTTTTACTCTAAAGCTCCTAAAGCACTCTGCAGAGTTTTAAACACAGACCACTCACCACTATCCTGCTCCTCCTTGAAAGGTGCATAAGCAGCTACTCTGAAAACCATGAAAGGTGCAGAGAAATTTAAAAACAACAACAAACAACTCCCCCAGAAAAAAAACAAAACAAAGCAACAACAAAAAAACAAACCCAGAAAAACAACAAACAAAACCCCCAAAAGACTGGAAGACCTGATTAGTGCTGCTTTCTACACAAGACATGGCTTAGGATTGACACTCTGGTACCATGAGGAAAACTCAGAAGGTGCTGAGAACAGTCTCATCCACCCCAGTGTGTCCCTGGGGGCAGGAATTAGTGGCTTTTATGGAACCTCAGGAACAGGCTGTACCCACACTCCACACACTGTGGGCTGGATGACTCACTCCATTATCACCTCCTGTCTTTCATTAAAGGACTGGAGCTGTAAGTGCAACTTCACTACCCTGAGAGCAGGCTCTCCCAACCTTGTACAGCTCTCCAGCCCATGAGAAACAAGAGCCTGCTTCACTGCACAGAAAGAAACTAAAATAGTTATGCCCTCTCACCCCTGCCTCCCTTCCCAAACAGAAACCCAACCAAACATTGTAGGCTATAATAGCAGCTCCCCCAAATGCCAACAGTTCAGAGGAACTGGTACAGCCATGCCAAGAGGCAGAAGCCAAAAAGATTTGACAGAATCAAAAAGGATTGGAAAGTACTTCGGAAGCAAAGCAAGATTTCAACTTTGTGTTTTGTGATATAAAATTAGTATTTAGATAAGCAGGAATATTTGCCTCAAAGTCTAAATGTTAAAGCCTCAACGAACTCAGATTGCTTTTTGATCTGTGATCAAAAACCTGAATAAAAATATAACTGTCCATAGTTCCTTCCCCCCTGCCTTCCACTCCTGGAGGCAAAACAGCTTGTTCACAATTGCAACTCTCCTGCTTCCAGGTCATGCAGGCTATGTCATTCTCTGAGGTGTTGTCCTGGGTTGTAGTATAGAATTTGCAGAAGTATTCTATCACCACCTTCATGAGCCGTTTGTTGGAGCTGTGTTTCCCAGACCCCTCCCCTTGGACTGTCTTCTGTTAATGGCCCATCAGGTGCTTTGCTGTGTGACTCACAGATAACTGCCTCCGGGAGCAATCACTCGCTAATGGGCCATCAAGACTCTTCTGCATCACTCACCATCCCATTGTGAGATGCTCCGCCCAGGGGGAGGGAGAGGGGCAGTCTCACCTGGATATAATCAGGGATTTGAGCAGCCCCAGCAGGACTGAATTCCCAGAGGACTGGAGCTACCAGACCTGTCTACGGGATCACTGCTTCAGGAAGACCACCTCATCTGGACTGCTTCCATCACCTGGATCAGGTTGTATTCTGACTCTGTCAGTGGTCTTTTGTACTACTGGATTTATTTTTATTCTACCTTGTTTTTCTTTTCTCTTATTAAACTTTTTTTTCCTGACTTGGAGCCTCTCACTTGGTTTGTTTTC
>VZDJ01000426.1:484228-575809 GCA_008694505.1 Cyanoderma ruficeps
GGAAGGCACCTCCGAAGTTCTCCAGTTCTCCACCCCTCCATCCTGGATGGGCTGACCCAGCTCCCGTCTCGTTCTCTCTTCTTCCCCCCACCGCGGCCCGGGCCTACCTGGCTCCCCTCCCCCGCCCAACGTGGGCAGGGGAGGAGAGATGCTTCTCCGCTGAAAGCAGAGCCGGGAAAGAGGAAGTGCCCCTGGGAATCCTTGCTTTTAACACCTTGTGTCCTCAGAGGCGTGTCCAACTTCTCAGTGGTCAGCAAAGGTGCCAACATCCAAACCGGGCCACTGATTGGTTTGACCTCAGCTTCCTGAAAAACTCACTTCCCCTCAAACCATGACACATATGAAGAGCAAAACTTCGTGGAACAGTACCAGGCACAAAGCAAGTTGCATCAAGAAAAATGGAATTTTCAGCCAAGAAAGCAAATTAAATAAAACATAGAGACAGGATGAGAGGCACAGGGAAGAAAAATAATAGCAGAGAAATTCAGTGCATAAGGCACTTCCATAACATGAACAAGTTTTAGTTTCCCCTTTTTCCTGGACAAAAGCCAACACATCCACAGAAATTACTTAGATGCCAGTGTGCCATGAGGCTGAGGTGATCATTAGTCTTACTGGGGTGCTGCTCGCTATCTCCTACTGTAGACCTTTTGTCCTGTGTAAACAGCTAACACCCACTGGGCCTCGCTGGGAAATGCTCTCACGCTCAAGTTTCCATGGAAAACTCACCTTGGATATTGGATCCCAATTCTCCCCTCAAGGCTACATTGCTCTATATAAAATGGAGCTATTTTAAAGATAGTTTATAAAAGCACGCTAGAGAAGATGATAGTACAGCTGATCCTGGCATTCACCCAGGATAAGACAGACAGGTTGCAGTCTTTATTCCTGATCTCTTGTTCTTCCAACCTGCTTTCATCCCTCTACATTTAAAAAACCAAAACAAACCAAACAAAAACAAAAAACCCAAAACAAACAAACAAACACCCCCAAAAAACAACCCACCAGAAAAAAAAAAAAACGAAGGCCAGAAAACCCCTCCATCCAATTAACCAACCAAAACCCATCAAACCCTAATGTAAACACATAAAGGTAATTCTTTTATTATTATTTCACTGTGAAACTGGATTCCCACCCCGTTACCTGCCTCCACTTCAATCAAGCAGCAAATAATTTTTGTCCCAAGACCTTTTTTCCTGTAGTTTTGTTTGTCTGAAGCAATATTACACTTGTTCTTAAGTAACAACTACAGCAAAGCTTCTGACAGACACCCCTAAAAAGGAGCCAAATAATCTGAGTTAAGAAGGTTTTACATTTAGACGTCCAGCTGACAACTGATAACTCAGGTTTGAATTTTGCACATCACCTCTGAGCCCAGTTCTCTGCTCGCTCACTCCAAGATCTAATTAATTTTCAGAAGGCTGGAAAACCTTCCCTTGTGATAATCTCTGTTGATTCAGGCAGGACAGAGAACTTTATAAGTACGATTTAAAAAACAAAAAAACCCGAAAACAACACAAAAAGCCCCAAACAAACAAAAAACAATGAAAAAACTTCAAAGTACCCCCAAAGAAAGTCCAAAAAGCAAAGACATAGCAGAAAAGCCCAACAGAACCCTTGCCAGAACTCAAAACAACCACTTCCCACCTCCACCCTCACCTCTAATTAATGTTTGGAATAAAGCAAATTAAATCAGAGCTGGGATTTCAAAGCAACCACCTCTGTATTGGAAATTGTATGCATTCAAGCAAGAGGCATTTGTTTTTCCTTGGACGCTTATCTTTTTCCAAATGATGGATTTGCAAAAAGAGCAGCTGCAATGGCTGCAAGATTGGTTTTGTGCCCTTAACTGATTCCTGTCTAACTTCCGCAGTTTGATGATGATTAACTCCATGATTTATGCCTTCTTGAAGTGCATAACTCTCTCCTTGTGGCAGTTTCACAATCAGCTGTAGGGTCAAGGAGGAAACTCATCTGTGGGCTTATTGTAGATAAACCCCAAGTGGTCTAAAGGTCTCATTTTAAACAGAGAAGCCAACTTCTGGCAGGCAGTCATTGAGGAGGGGAAGTCACATGTTATCCTAAGGTTGTTAAATATTTCAACATAAGGTTTTATGGGAAAAGTACTTTGATAAGAAAAATTATGCAGCGACAGACTTGAGAGTGGTTTTGTTTTGTGACCAGCACAAGCAGTGAAATGTAACAATTTGGAGAGCAGGGATGAAAAAGATCATGTGTTATTGTGTTAGATAGGGAGCACAGGAACATTAACAGAATTCCCTGGCCCTGGGAAGGTTGTACCATAGCATCCAGAACACACAGTTGCAGAAATAAAGATGCAAAAAGGAACCAGCATCCTGCGACCAGGGTGTTGTGTTGAAAAGTCAAGTGTGCCCTCAGCTGCTTGCTGGGTCACATCTCCTATGAAGGGTCACTCAGTTAAACCCAACTTCAACAAAGCATGAACCTCTGTAAAATTCAGGCCCTGTGCAAGGCACCCAGGCAAGTGTAGGGGTGCAGTGTTTCCTGTGCTAGTGTTGAAACGTGGCACTTCAGCAGAACTGGTTTGGTGCATTTGATGCCTTAAGTTTTAGCTCTCATGTTTCTCAGATTCTGTACTGCCTAGGGGAGAAGTTCTGAGCCTCATATTAAGTAATAGTAAGCTCTCTTCACAGAGTAGGGAGACAAATCCTTTTCTGATTTGATTTTCTGAGCAGAAACTAATGCCTTGGGAAGGCTGACCTGAAATGGAGACTGGACAGAGCTAGAGAATAAAGTAGGGATTTATTGAAAGGCCTCTAGGATACACCTTGGGCAGGACAGGGCCTGACCAGGCCTACACCCAAGGTGCACCCAAAATGGTCACAAAATGGACAACCAGTCACAAGCTTTCACACTTTTATTTGGTCCATTTGCATATTGGGGTTTAATTGTTCAATTACAGCTTCAGGTTGTGAGGTCCCATCCTTCTTGTTCCTCCCTCCAGCCCACCCTTGTTTGTGCTTTTGGGCCTGAAAGTTGTCCTTGGTCTTGAGCAGGAAAAGGATTTGTTTTGTCTCCCTACTCTGTGAAGAGAGCTGACTGACACTGGATGTGAGGCTCAGAGCTGCACCCCTAGGCAGTCCAGAATCTGAAAAACATGAAAGCTAAAACTTTCACATGTGAAGGTGGCATCACATGTGCTGGTGTCCAAAAAGGTTACAAATGTGGAATTGTCCCCATCTCAAGCTGCTGCTTTTGTTGTTTTAAAGACCTATCTCAGTTATGAACTCCAAAGACATGGACAAGCAAGGAAGAAACTACCCATAAAACCAAGTTTTAAGGATATAGAGCTGTGGAGAGAAGCACATTTGCAACAGCAGCCCCAGTGATGCGGGTGTGCTGGGATAGGCAGCAAAAAGTGACATCCTGCTCAATAACCTGAGAGCATGGTGGCATTGAGAGCACAGGTCACACACACTGGTGGAGAGAGAAGCCTAAACCACTGAACTCTGCTGAGAGGGGCCAAGACTGAGATTTAAGGATCTGTCTGAGATAAGAAATTTCAGATTCCTCCAAAGCTGGTCAGTAACCTCAGTTAAACCTAGGCTTCTGCTCTGCATGCTTGGCCCTGTGCCAGCCCCAATTTTTAATCTTCTAGTGGTGCTGGTGCCATCCTACTGCAAAGCAGAAGTTGTAGAGAAAATTCTTTTTTTAGTTTTGTTGCTGAATACATTTTCAGCTGGATCAGTCCAACGATCTTGCTCACCACACAGATGATATAGTCAACACAAAGGAGGATTTGTGGTTAGGGGTGGGGGAAGCCCACACCTTTTATTGACAGGCCCCAGGGATGCAGGTTTAAAATGAATGTACAACAGAACACTCCAAGGAAAAACAAAGCTGGCTGGTAAGAATTAGGTGGTCTGGAAAACCCTTCCTCAACAGCGTTTGTTTTCCAAGTCTCAGCTAGGTGCCCTGTGCAAGGTGGTCACAAATTCGCAGTCACATCAGATAGGGGTGGACATAAAGACACCAGAGGACATCAAAAAGAAATCAGCAACTGGACTGTATGCTCATTTGTCTTACACCAGAGAGAGTGAGCCTGTCACTGCCTTGAAGGAGTGCAAGAAAGCACATCCAAAAGAGTTTCCAGCAAGGAAATAAGAGGTGCTTTGAGCACAGTTATTTTGTCTGCTTCCCTGAGGGAAGAGTCTGGACGTGTAATGAGTAGCCAGAGGCTGAGCAAGCTGTGTGGGGCTGCTGGGGGGTGACTGTGTTTGAGGAAGGATTATGCAGTGCTGAGAAACCAACAGATTTTACTCCCACAGCTTTTATAGACTTGTTCTGTTTTCTCCAGGTTATAAAGTTGTTTTGAAGCCTGGGTCATTGACGTCAGCACGTCACATCCATTCAGCCTTGAATCTTTCCTGACAGTGTTTTCATGCACCTGCGAGCCAGCAGCACGTACAAGCACTAAAGAAACAATGGTGAAAGAGGCTTTCACTGCCACCACCACAGCAGATGCAAACGTGGCCCCTAAGGAAAGATTAAGTGACCAAAGCACTCGAATATGAGGGATCTTTGAGACAAAAAATATAAAAAGTAACTAGGAAAAAAAAAAAAGGTAGTTTTTTTTCTTCTTTTTTTTTTTCTTTTGTAACAGGACAAGAAATAATGAGCTTTAATTGCCAGAAAGGACAGTTAAGTGTTGATACAAGATTAAAATTTTCTAACAGCCCAGAGAGTGAAGTGTGGGGCCAGTTAACTAAAAGAGAAATCTTCAAGAGCAGATTAGACAACTCTGTCATGGATAATTTAGATTAGCTGGATGGAAGAGTAAGGAGGAAGATTTCTAGGATTCTGAGTGAGCCATCAATATATTAAAACCAAAGATCTTTAAATGAAGCACAGGCAGCATCACACTGCAGCCATATCATGACAGAGCTCAACTTGCAGCGAGGACATTTCTCCTTGTGACTTCAAGCACTCCACAGCTCTGTTCTCATTTCTGCCATAGTGAAGCTGAGTTCACTGCCTGGCCTCAAGTTGTAGGAAAGAGATGGATTAACTGGAGATGAGAGCTATGAGGGTCATTTTCACTATTTGGGACAACTGGGAAGTGATTTTCTATGCCTAGGAAGAGAATCTAGTTCAGAACATTACTTGTCTCCTCTAGCTTACAGTCTACAAATCGTTAACCCCCCCCGCATTCATAGATACATGAAAACAGCAAAAATATGGAAGGAAAAAGAGGGAACTAGTCTTGCATTATATCAAACAGTAATTAACAGTAGTTTACGCCACACACAGAAATTGCTTTGGTCCAAATTTGGGACCCTCAACTTTATTATTACTTGTGGCAACTGGCATCATGTATGTTTAGCGTTTGTTTCTTTTTTTTAAAAAAAAGAGCCCATAAAAGCTCCATTCTTCAGCATCTTCAGATCTATATTGCTTTTCCTTGCTTCATGCCAGATTAACTTTTTGAAGGCCAAGGGAGCAGAGTCTATCTACTATTTTTTAGCTAATTATTGTGAGGTACAATTTTTGTTCAAAAACGCTGCTTTTGGCGTCTTTTATACGCAATTACTCACAGTGTAAGACTCTTGTTGCTACAAAAATGGCCAATAGGCGCATACATTGTGGTCTAAAGAGGTCCAGCAGCAGCTGCAGAACTCTTGGCTTTTGTTATTTGCATACAACAAAACATTTTTGGTTCTTTGATTCTGTATGGCTCATCACAGCTGTTCTCCATGGTGCAGTAACTGTAATTAGTAGCTAAAACAGACACAGGGTCTGTAGACAGGACTCTACTCAGAGGCCTTTTCCCCACAAAGTGGAATTTACCTTTTGCCCATCCCTAAGTGATCCAAATCTACGTTCAAAAGCAGAGGTGTAAATTTTTGGTACAAGACGTAATTAATGCCAACAGTTTAGTCTGGATCATATGAACAGCAAACATTTATGGACAATGGAACCACACCTACCCTACATGAGATGCACATTTCACCAGGAATTTTAAATTTCATATTGCAGTGCTTCTCGATCAGCTGAAACAGTTGCCTTCAGATGATCACTGTACAGTGAGCTGCTGGACTTGCCTGACATGACAGGACGTTTGCCTGAAATTTGATAAACTTAAGCTTAACAGTTTCACTGTTTCATTTAGGTCTTGTCTAGTCCTAATTAAGAGTCATCCTATTAGAAACTTGCAAAAATCTGTCTGCCACAGAAAACTATGCTGTTCAAAAGGTGGAAAAACCTTCAGGAACACAGGCCTGTAGTGAGGGAAAGGTTGACTCACAAAATTCGTGTCTTTAACAAAGCAGCCTGAGGCATGTGGTCATCAAGGGAAGAGACAAAAAGGGGGCAAACCATTTGCAAGTCCTATGCTTTCTCTAATTGTTGATAAACGCTTCATTTCAAACAAACCCTTTTTGTTATACATTATTTCTCGTTCACCTGCTGCAGTTTTCAAAAAACTGCAAAATTTCAAAAAACTGAACAAAAATTTCAAACCCTCAAAATCCCTACAGCTTATGCTGATCAAAACAAATTATTGTAACTTTTTTCCACTATACTAATATTCCCTCCAAAGCCAAACAAGACCCTCTTTTGATGTCTGTTCTGGGAATGATGCTGCAACAAAGATTTCCATACATTTCCCTTCTGGCTCCAAACCAAATTCCCTAGAATCAACACAATACAGACACAACATGACTGATTTTCTAATTTCACAGGAATCGACCACCACATCTAAGACCAGGTGATGATATACTAGGACACATGAAGAAAAATCCAAGTATTTCTATTCTTTTATCTGCTGCATTTTATTAAAAAAAACAAAATAACAATTCACCTCATAGTGAATGGTGTATTACTGTGAGTTAAGGGGAAAAAAAAAAAAGACTGATACAGATATTTTCCAGATATCGAAGCAAATACAAAAGACATTATCTTGTAAAGAACTCAGGGTGTTATGGACAGGCTGAGTAAATGCTGCACATTTTTGAGAACAAGGATTGACATGGCTGAGAATAAAATACATGTGAAGAAATATTTTTTAGGGGTGGAATGCTGTGCTACCAGGGCAAAGCAATGGATATTTATTTTCAATGTTTAATTTAGATATATTAACTCACACACAATGACAAAATGGGAATTAGTCTCTAAGATCATCAGAAAAGTAGGGGGAAACTGTCTACCATTACAGAGCAAAAAAATCACCAAAAATATCATTACCACCAACAATATGTGAGTAGCAATTGTTGAGTAGTCTACTCAACAATTCAATTGAGTAGAATAGTGATAGATGAGCTCTCCATGCCTAAAATACTATCAGATATTCAGAATCCACTCAATTTACATGAGAAATTTGATAATATTGGTTTGTTAAACTGCCTTTGAGATGATTTTCCCTGGAAACAGAGACATTGCAGGTAGCCAGGTAATTCACAGAAATAACACTGCCATGGTCAGGCACTGTCAGGAGCCTGATTGTTCTGATAAAGACCAGGTGAGTCACAAAGAACATTCTGCCTCTGCAAACATTCAGCTTTTATAACATTTTTCTTTTAAAATAATTATCCAAGTTAAAATGAAGCCTCTTCTATGTTTCATGTAGGCTCTGGAGACTCAGATTCTGTTATTGTGGTCACCATTTCTTAGTGGAAAAGCATTTGTAAATCAAGTGTTTAAAATGATATTTGCCTGTATTGAGATGATTTTAATTGTGACAATATTTACGCATTTGATATTTAAAACTGCACATCATTCTGAAAATCCAGAAGGAATAATACACTTTTTTGGTAACTCTTAACAGAATTAATAGATGGCATAATAAAACCAAGCTCAGAAAGAGCCCCTTGATCTAATGGTAATCTTGAAGAACACAATATTGAATCTTACAAGTAACTGGATTGGTGTCTCCATACTTTTTCTATAAAATGCCAAATAAAGCTTGCAGCCTCTTGCACTGAACTATGGTTTCTTTTAAATTCTGATCTGAACTCATATTTAACTCTCCATTATTAGGATCAGAGCTTCCAGAAACGTGCAATTATCCTGATATTCAGAGAGGAAATAAAATCATGTCCGTTTTTAAGCAATATACCAGGAAATTGCTAGGGGCTTGTTCACCATTAGTTTGATTTTCCCTTCATCCAGGAGTACTCTTGATTGCCCCAGGGCATGGGCTGTATTTAATCACAACTTTTCACATGAGCACATTTACAAGCCAATAACTTTAGAAAGATGATGACTTGTAAGATTCATGATGTCTGGTCAGTGATGAACCCTGAACTTTCAAGAAAAAGGGAAATGCACGACACCTGATCTGACTGCCAGCAGCCTGAATTTCTTTATTTCTTTTTTGAAAACTAATTGCACAATTACAATCTAAAGTGAATTCTAAACCCTATTCCTTCCAAAGAATTTCACTCTTCTCTATTTAAAAAAAAAAACAGGAGTTGCAGTGGCTGGGTGCTCTCAGCTGCAGGGGAGGCTGGTGATAGCGCAGAGGTGCCAAAACAGCAACACAAAAAAATGGCAACAGCCTTCGTGCAAATGTAGCTGAAAACACTTTGAGGAGGACTTTTCTTTCAGATATCCTGAAAGCCATTTTCAAAGAAAGGCATAGTGATCCTTTTTAATGTTTACAAAGTTTATGTGCACTTATTAAAAATATAGAATTACCCAAACAAAAACTCCTAATTCTGATAACCCCCGATGTACTTTCACATGAAGTTCTGCTTAAAAACTGACATTTCTGTACAATTCAAACTAATGTGTTCTACACTGAATGACTCATCACATCACATCTCACTAATTTTTGGTGCCTGTCTGTAGTTTATTGTTATTTATTCAACCTGGATGGTTAAATTTAAAACTTATTTTCAGTTCAGTAGAATTTAAACCTACTTATTCATGTCAGTAAGAAGAAGAAAATGATGTGACAAAGACAACTGGCCTAACAGGCCCATAAATAGGATTCAGTTTGCAAACAGAAGCAATCTTTAAGTAATTTCAAGAACTTTAGAGAAACTGGAAGTCTAGTTTTCTTCTAATAACAGTGAAGCATGAAACTTTGGCTTTCAAGCAGCTTCTTTTTAGAATGTCCCAATACTGACAGCTCAACTGCAAGGTGTCACAGTTTAGGGACCTTCAACAGCACTTACTTAGGCTTTCATTCATGCACTATAATTTATTTTGTGTGTGTATTTATATAATTACGAAAAAATAGAACCTTCAGAGGCATTTGCGTAAGATGCAGTTTTCTTGCACCCAGCATTCAGATGAATAAACTGGGAAAAAGGAGGAATTCTTTTGCTTGAGGAATAGTAGTAGCACAAAACTGACTCTGAGGTCTAGTTCTACCCATATAAAATATAAATATTTCTTAAAAAAAACCCAAATCCGGACACA
Source organism: Cyanoderma ruficeps (assembly GCA_008694505.1). Taxonomy (NCBI): domain Eukaryota; kingdom Metazoa; phylum Chordata; class Aves; order Passeriformes; family Timaliidae; genus Cyanoderma; species Cyanoderma ruficeps. The sequence continues at coordinate 493,634 of VZDJ01000426.1, forward strand.
ACAACAACAGCAGTGTTAACACAGATGTAAGCTTCCTTATCATCATGATTGTCAGAAGGCAGTTTAAAATTTAATGGGTATCTGCCAAAAATAAAGCCCTATTTGTCATTTTACAAACAAATAAAGACTCTACCCAGTACATGGAGCCTGAGAAAATAAATAAGAATTTGTGTTGGTCAAAGGGATGTACTGAATTTTTTTAATTGGAAAAGAACAATTTCTAACAGAGAAGTAAATGATCCAAGATTTCATTATTAAAAAAATATAGAACATCTTGCAGAAATGCAAAAGAACTCTGTACACTCCTAAGTGACATTTTATAACCCAAATATACCCCTCTTCTGATTTCTTAACTTCTCTTGCTTTTTGCTGTGCTAAGCTCTGGTCCGTCCAGCAGTTCTGGTTAAATGAGAAATGGACTACAAATTTGGATCCATAAAAGGTCTTGTAGGCTCCCTAAATTCAAGTGCTCTAAGGCCAAGATCAATATGGATGCAAGCGTTGCCTAAGAATCAGGAAGAAACAAATGAAAAAAACCACAAAGTACCCACAAGTCCTTTTTCAGGAAAAAAGATAACAAAGCCCTTAGTCAGTTTAGCTAAAACCAAATTCTCTCACTCAGAAGGAAAATTTCTTAGAGATATAGCATACAAAAAGTTTCTCTAGGTAAAAACTAGTGGGTTTTTTATTAAATGTTTACCCAAACTTGTAGTCTCACTTGGCTGATGTGGGCAGGGGTGGAATTAAAGCTCAATACTATGGGGAAAGAAGAGGAAACTTGATAGACATCACTTAATAGAACAGGACTCTAAGTTAATAGCTCTCTATGGTCCCTTTCCTCCTGATACAGATTAAATCTATGGCACCTGAAAGGGATTTCTGCTGAAATATGTAAGTGTAACATACAACTGTTATTTATACTTTTGAATATCTTAGAATATTCACACTAACGATGCATGATTTTGATTTCAAACTTTGGCAAAAACTAAATAACATTTAATTTTCAAAGTAATTTTGAAACTGTAAAGTTGCGTGAAGTAACGCAAAGTAAAGCTGTAGCTCCTATATTTGTTTTACTGGTAGATAAACCATGCTGGCTCACTTATCAAACTCACTCACTTATATTACTGGGCAATCTGTGACATCTGGATGTCATGCAGGCCATCCTCAGAGATATCAAGTCTGGCACTGGACATGAACTGAAGCAGGTGTCATACTACAAGGTATTCTCAATTTGCCATATTCTTGTCACATTCTTATACCTTTAGTTCTGCACTTAAACTTGTGAGGTTTTCTAGGCTGGGACCATTTCTTTGCCTGCACAAGAACTCACCTTATATGGCTTCAGCTTCTAGATTTGCCTTTAGTTCCTATCACATATTACAAACAAATTTATCTAAAACTAATACAACCGCAGCAAACTCAAAGCTAGCTCACCTCAGAACATGGAACAGATCCTAAGAAAACACATCAGGGAAACAACTGTGCTGGGAACCACTTTGTCTCCTGGATATCTGCCTCAAAATGAAGAGATGTTTCAACCCCTAGGTAACTGAGGGAAAAATACATGGAAACTTTCACCTATATATTAAATCAACACAGAGAAGGACACAGCCTTATGGTTTCCCTGAGGAAATACCTAAAGAAAATACAGAAAGAAAAGGAGAACAGAAGAAGACCACAAAAGTTGTCTGGCCACAAAGTAACCTTTTATTCTTCCTTCTGATGAAACAGCGTGACTGAAGTGTGACCAGAAATCTCCGTGTGGCATGGCTTTCCTGAGATCACTCTGAATGGGAAACACCTTTGTTAGCTTGGCAGAACCAATCAACTCTGATTGATGTCTCAAGTTTTAGCTTTCATGTTTTTCAGATTCCAGGCTGCCATGGGGTGTAGTTCTGAGCCTCACATTCAGTGTCAGTCAGCTCTCTGCACAGAGCAGGGAGACAAAACAAATCCTTTTCCTCCTCACGACCAAGGACAACTTTCAGGCCCAAAAGCACAAACAAGGGTGGGCTGGAGGGAGGAACAAGAAGGATGAGACCTCACAACCTGAAGCTGTAATTGGACAATTAAACCCCAAGATGCAAACGGACCAAAACTTATAGAAGTATAAGACCTCGTGACTGGTCGGCCATTTTGTGACCATTTTGGGTGCACCTTGTGTGTAGCCCTGGTCAGGCCCTGTCCTGCCCAAGGTGTATCTTGGAGGCCCTTCAATAAATCCCTACTTTATTCTCCAGCTCTGTCCAGTCTGTTTCAGGTCAGCCTTCCCAAGGCATCATGATACCAGATCAACTCAGGGGTCTCCAAAGAACATGTTCTCAGTGACTAAATTTAGTTACGGGCACAAGACTCAGCTGCAAATATTTCAATAATTCTCAGTCTGTTCACCTGCTTGAGAACTACCATCTCCTGTTTCCCTCACCTGCCAGGTGTAAGTTAAGAGAACATCCTCCTGGCTTACTCCTGAAACTGCAGAAACCAAACCCCTCAGGGCACCTCAACCTGAGTCTTGAGTTTTTCCATGACAATGCCAAGATTACCCTCACTCACAGACGCCAGAAGTTTTCAATGCCAAATCAAAGTCTGTAGGAGTTCCCCTGTGGCTGTTTTCTCAAGCTTTCCTTTTTATGTGGCTTGGAACACCTCCTGACCAATTATCTAGTTAGAGTATCAGCTGCTGATCTGTAAAACCTCTGGAGACTTCTCTGTATTTCTGAATTACATCCAGGCAGGACATTTTGATCCCACATCCCCCCTGCCAAGTGAACTTCCAAACCTGTACTTAGAGAATAAACTTTTCCTTTGAAACATTGGGGTCGGTAAGGTAATACTGAAAATATTATGCTATAGCCAACATTTAGCACACAAAGCTCCTTCTAATGCCTGTTTTGTCCCAGATGAAATATTCAGATAAACATGATGCTTCTTTGTTTTTGCTGAAGCATGTGGTTTGGAAGCAAGGTGATTTTTTTTACACAGGACCCTAAACCCATGGGAAATTCACCTGTCTAATAAAAGAACCTCAGTCAACAAGGCTCTGTTTCAATAATCCAGGAATTTTGATTCCCTAAAGGGAGTCTTTGATGCTCAAAGGAAGCTTCATCGATAAGGAAAGTACACGGAGACAAAAAAAGGTTCAAATAGTCAGGTTTAACAAGCCAAAACAGAAAACAAAATGTCCTACACTGTACTGCCTATTATTGCTTCATTCTAAATCTACTCCAGACTACTTGAGGTAATTTACTATTAAATGTTATCAAAGATATTTAATTACATACACACAGGACTAGTGACTTTCTGTTTGAATGAAATCAACCTGCATATCCTTACAAAAGGACCACAGAAGGAAGCTTCCTGTGATCTCAGATCCCTGTGGTGTCTGAACATTTTGGGCTGAATGATTTGTACCCAAGTGTACTGAAGCACCTGTAAGTTAAAGCTTGGACAAAGCCCTTTCACCCACCCATTTCATCCTGGCAGGATGAGTGACACACGTGTACTTATGAGTTCAGCAACCAGCTCAGCATCCCAGGAACGTGTGCCACAGGATCATGTTAACAAATGTTATGTCAGCTCCAAGGAAGCTGCAGGGCATTACCAAATTATCTGTTTTCTGCAACAAACCAACAGCAGTCACTGCCACTGCAAGTACAAAATTCACACTGCTCCAGTCAGGCTGGTGAAGGAGCCCAGAATCAGTATAGTGTCACTTCTGGGATTCCCATTTTATTTAGATTAGTTTTAAAGCACAATTCAAGCCAGGCAGGTCATCACATGGAATTGGAATAGGTTTAGAAAAAAACTAGCTGACAGCAGTGTTTTAAATTCTGCCAGTAATCAAGAGAAAAAAGTAGGACCATCAAACATGCAAGTTACTACAGGCCCACTTAATGAACAATCCTGGCTTTAGAAGTGTTTATAAGAAACAGAGGAGGAAAAAGGATTATGTAGAGACAAATGTTTAAAGATAAGGCAAATGGAAACAGAAGGCTAAATTATTGTGCTCATTCTCAGGAAATCCATGGCAGTCCCAAGAAAGCAAGCAAAGATTCTTTTTTTCCCACCAGACTTTTAATATGATACATATTTTCTACATCATTTTATGAAGTGCATCAAGCTTTATTATCCAGTACATCAAACAGAACTGGTTTATTAAACTGAAACACCTTGAGAGCTCACATATTCTCCTGACTTTCAGTAAGCTTCAGTACAATTCTTACATTTAAATATACAATAGTCATTACGTAGTAAAAAGAGCAAGGACTTCAGCTTAGTATATTTAATGAAGCACACACACATATTCCACACTAAAATTTCTTTTATAAGTAAAATAGTAACTACCTATATTACTAAAGTTCACTGAACACTGTTTGCCATTACCTAAAACATGACTAAACCAACTGTTCTGGTTGAAAGTTTCCAGGCTCATTTTCTGCTTCAGATTGACTTTTTGTTTTAGTTAAATGGGAGGGAAGATGCGAGATTCCAGCCAAAACTGCCCAATCATCCAATCATTACTAAAAACTACAGCAAAAAAAAAAAAAAAAAGAGATTTATTATTCTTTTTAAGAATAGTTTACTTACCTTCTTCCCCATGAAGAGAGAACATTCTTATGGGAGCAGCGATCCTGACACAAAAGAAGAGCAGCTCTTTACACTGGTCTTTTATTCATGCTCTGAAAAGTCACCAAATTTGACCAGGTTATAGCCATTTGAAAATCCACAGCTAACAGGAGCTCAAAAGAGATTTCTTTCATTTTACCAATCAGGTTCTTAAAGACTCACTCTCTGTTAGATATTTTCCAGGTGAGAGCACATGAATGCACTGCTGCTGAGGGACTAAATTTTGTTGACCTCACCTGAAAGCTCTGGATCTTTAGCAACCACCTTGTAACTCAGAGCCTGATTTGATTGCTGAATTAAACCTGCTGTAACCAGAGAGGAATGAAAAGTGAGACAAAGGAATGGAAACTAAAGAGGAAAACAACACTTAGATATTAGAATGCAAATAAAGAAACTAATCAGAGCAGGAATGGTTCAGTAAAGAGTCTCTGATTAAGACAGAGAAGACTGGGAATAGTGGTTATTGAAGAAAATTTAATGAGTTCATGATGAACGAAGGGCATTTGGAATTTAATAGATAAATGAACTGAGGCATCTTGGAATGCTCAGGAATACTTGAAAGCAGCAGAATAGGGGTCAGGTGAAGGTGTAGAGGTCAGTGACAAAGTGTCTGGCATGCAGAGAGTCAGTTACATGCTCCCAGCTGCAGTTTGAAAAAGTTTGAAAGTTTGAAATTTACTCTGTGAAGCTGCAGAAGTGTGGCAGGAGTCAGTGAAGAGCAAGGTGGGAGCTCATCACCTCTGGAGAAAGAATTGTGACATTCAGAGAGGTTCTCTGGCAAGAGAAAATTTGGGTGACTAGGCGAGATTACTCTAGCTGGAGAGCTGGGCATCCTCCTCCAGAATTAAGACATGAATACATGAAGGTAGAAAGAAATTATAGGAAAAAAAAAAGAAGCACCTCCATAATTTTCCTGGGGAATTTCTAGGGAAAAGGCAAGGAAGTGACATCTAACTCAGACACAGGACAATTCTGCTAAAGAACAAAAGATCAACAGTAGTTGCTGAAATCCTAAAATGAAACCAGATCTGACTGATACACCCAAAATAGAAAGCTGAGCACTGAATTAAAGTACTGTGAGAATAAAAATGTAAATTTTTAGAAGTATACATTAAAGTATATATCTTCCAAGTGTCTCAGAAATCAAACATCCCTTTGCCAAGCTTGTAAAAGATTTGTTTTTCCAATTGTTCAGTGAACAAACAACATTCCCTAGAGAGGTTAGTGCTCTTTGTTCAAGTTAAAATTCATTAATAGATAAATTATTATAAATTAGATGGATAAATTATTATTATTATAAATTAATAGATAAATTATTCCAGTTCCATTTTTCACATTATGCACCTAGTCTTAATCTATTTTGTATCTTTGTGTACATGTGCATATATAGAGACATGTACATATATATACATATGTATTCACTTTATCCATGCATTCGTTTTACTATTAAGAAGTGGAAATTACTCCAGTTTGAAACAAATGAAAATGTTTTTGTTCCAGAACTATGATAGGAAATACCTTAAGCCTAACAGCTTCTGATTTAGATAGCAACTTTATCTGCTCAATGGATGAAGGAAATGGGAGTGGTTAAGAAGTGAATAAATGTGAACTCTGTCTTGAAACGCACAAACTAATTCCCTTACATCTTCCCATTATCACAAAAGCCTAGAGCATATTCAGCTTAACTCTTTTTGCCTTTCACATTCAGAATACTGAAATGAAATCAGGAACATGCCACTCCACGCCATTTTTACTCCAGTCTCTAGTGGTGTGTGCCCTTTATTAAAACCAAAGACCTGAAAAANAAAAAAAAAAAAAAAAGCACTGAGTTTTCTCCACTATGAAGCACTTAAATGCTATTTGAGGCAAGCAGGATTGTTATTTCCCTTAGAGAAAGACCTCAGCACCCAATGTATCAGCAATGAAGAACAGCACAACTTCTGACACAAACTTTGAAAAGGGAGCCAGTCGTTGAGAAAGTATTGGAAATAAAAATGAAGCTGCAAAATGGTGTGGGAAAAACAGGTGGTGAGCAATGAGCTGAAGGAGAAGAGGAGGAACAGAGGACAGGAAGGACAAGGGGACAGCAGAGAATCAGAGGTTCAGGCAGAGGAATAACTGAGATGAGTTTTCAGGGTGGGGACAAGATTTAGTGCAAAAACATAGATGCATCCAACAAAGGGCTGCAAGCAAGTTGTGGAAATGTGTCAAGGGGAACAGGCTGGTGAAATGTAACCCCTGTCCCAAGGGTACTTGGGAGAGAAGAGTCAGAATTAAATATCCATGTTTCCTTTCTGAATTACCATCACTGCTGGTTCACAATCCTCCCCAGCCTCCAGGAAACACTAAACACCTTTCCTGGACTGTACAAACCTCTTGGTGGCCTTCTCTGGACTCACTCCAGCAGCTCCATGTCCTTCCTGTGCTGGGGAAAGGATGCAGCCCTGCAGGTGGGATCTCACATGCCTGAAGTGGATCCAGCATGACATATCCAGCCTGGCAGTGGCTGCTCTTAGGGTGCTAATAACAAACCAAGAGCACCTTGTCACCTGCACCCAAGGTGGCTTCTGTGGTCCTAAAAAGGGAGAATTACTTCTTGGGTACTCCCTGTGNCTGATAGAAACTTTGAAAAGGGAGCCAGTCATTGAGAAAGTATTGGAAATAAAAATGAAACTGCAAAATGGTGGGGGAAAAGCAGGTGGTGAGCAATGAGCTGAAGGAGAAGAGGGGGAATGGAGGACAGGAAGGACAAGGGGACAGCAGAGGATCAGAGGTTCAGGCAGAGGAATAACTGAGATGAGTTTTCAGGGTGGGACCAAGATTTAGTGCAAAAACATAGACACAACCAACAAAGGGCTGCAAGCAAGTTGTGGAAATGTGTCAAGAGGAACAGGCTGGTGAAATGTAACCCTTGCCCAAAAGGTACTTGGGAGAGAAGAGTCAGAATTAAATATCCATGTTTCCTTTCTGAATCACCAGCACCGCTGGTTCACAACCCTCCCCAGCCTCCAGGAAACACTAAACACCTTTCCTGGACTGTACAAACCTCTCGGTGGCCTCCTCTGGACTCACTCCAGCAGCTCCATGTCCTTCCTGTGCTGGGGAAAGGATGCAGCCCTGCAGGTGGGATCTCACATGCCTGAAGTGGATCCAGCATGACATATCCAGCCTGGCAGTGGCTGCTCTTAGGGTGCTAATAACAAACCAAGAGCACCTTGTCACCTGCACCCAAGGTGGCTTCTGTGGTCCTAAAAAGGGAGAATTACTTCTTGGGTACTCCCTGTGAAGGAACTTGCTCAGAGCCTTTCTTGACACACATTCTGGAAAGAATAATCTGTTCCTCCTTTGTTTCATTTTTGGAAGCCTTTCTGAGGAGGAATTTTTGCATCAGATATTGTTTTTCTTCTGGAGAGGCAGGCTGGCTTGTAATACAAATTGAAGTCTACACTGCAGAATATTTTTTAACACTAGCAAGTGAAAACAAAAAATATAAATGACATGTGCCTTGCTGTCAGCACAAGTAAAAGTTCCACAGTCTCACAGTTACGATTTGGCCATCGGATTAATGTGTAGTCTAAGATCCAGACGGAGGAAATAAAATCCAAAAAACCAAAACCACAATACTTTTCTTAATCCTCACAAATCTTAGGAGGCTGTACTAATCCTTTACAGGGGCTTGACTCCCAAATGACTGGAGAGTCATGACTGGGTTTAGAGGCTGATATGATGGTTCATAGATGCCTGTACTCTGGGAAGAGCCATTTTCTGTCCTTGATGCATTTTTTCTGCATTTGCTTTTAAGCAGTCAGGGAGAACTGTAATAGTTTGCATCCTATCTACTCAGGAACCTCTTTCTGCAGATACAGGTATTACTTAGATTTTGTAGGGTCTGAAAGCAACTTTTCTTTCTTATGCTTACATTTTTAATCATTAGCAATCAATGACCTACTGATGATTAGCAATTAATCATCATTAGGTCATTAGCAATCCAGCCAATATTCATTTCTGCTTTTTGCCAAGTGTTTAGCTGCAATTTGATGATATCTTCAGGGTTTTTTTCTATACTTTTTCTTTTGGTTCAGATGGCATTTTCCAATGCCTTATCCCAGCTCTTCAATAGTACAGATAAACAGGAGGCTTCTCTGGTTAGTGTATTAAATAGAGCTTCAAGGATCCTGGTCAAAAATTGTCAGGAGAACCATAGAGCTGTGGCAGAAGAAGTTTGGATCTGATTAAAGCTCGTGTCAGTGGTCAGTTTTCTAGAGAAAACCAAGGCTAACTCCCAGAAATGAGCAAGATCAGCCTCTAGGGAAAGTCAGGTTTGCCCACTGCACAGTCTCCCAGAACCAATCAGAAAAAGGTTCTGAGCTTTGCCTGACTTCTTTCATTTCACTCTAGAATGATTTCTCAGCATTTAAACAACCTTTAAACAGAATTAAAGAATTTAAAATAAATATAATTTAAAATACAATTTTAAAGAGAAGATGCACAAGCAAAGAGCCCCTGTAAGTGTAGCTACAGAGACCTCCAGTGTAAAAGCTGAATTTGCAGTCTCTAATAATGAGTTGTTCCTTAATAAACAGCTTGGGGAAGGGATCAGACAGAGGCAACCTCGATATGCTCTCACTATTGGCAAGTTCACAGCACACCAAATGTTAAGTCAAAGGAAACACAACAATGTTATCTAAAATACACAAAGGGCATGAACTGATATGGATAATGGCAAATAGACTATATAAATAATCTTAAGAAGATGTTATTAAAAGCCAACACTTCCATGCAGCCAATGAAATGTGAGATACAATGTTGTTTGCAATTCCCTTTCAATTGTATTGTAATGGAAACTGCCAATTTCCCTACTCTTTCCCTCGACATCAGTAACAGGTTTCACCAGGGCAAAAAAACTTACAGCTGGTGCTGGTGACCACAGGGCAATGCTCCTTGTGTAGTGGAACTTCTGAGTGCTAATAAGTGTTACCTGCCCCAAAACTCGACATGAATAGCAAGAAAAATGAGCAGCAAGCTACCCATCACTTGGGCTGGTGGAAGTAGCAACAGTTCCCATTTTGTGGTGAGTTTTATTCAGGCGCTCTACCTTCCCTAAGTGCTTTGAAAAGGAATATCCTGACACTAACATCTTGATTTTCCTCACTCTACTCTTCTTGCCAATAGATCAAATCCTTAGCAGGTCCCCACATTGTGTCTCTCCAGGGAGAAATGTGTGCATTGTAGAAGCCAGATAAAGTTTGAACCCAACTATGTTATGTAAAAAAAGCCCAAACCCAGAAAGATAGAAGTAGAGACATTTTTGTTCCAGACCTAGCAGAAATTTAAAACATTTTCTCCAAGAGAAGAGATTCAATTCTTTGCCACTGCTCCTGGAAAACAGAAATGAAGCAATACAAACTGTTCCCTGATTTCCTGTCTTTTATGACCTTTCCATGAAATTTGGCTCTCCAGGTTCCAGGTCATATTTGCACAAGATATGGAACCCCGGCATTAATTATCATTTTAAAAGTAGCTCTCAAAACCATTGACTAGACAAAAACGGATGTACAAGTTCCAAGAGGAAAGAGAATTTTTCAAGGAATTGGAAACAATTCTTATTCAAAGTCTAATATAGAAGCCCGGATCTGTTCATTGTCATTCCTCCTCTGGAGAAATGAGCATTTCTCTCTTCTTACAGTGACACAAACAAATATGAATGGACTGACACTAGGAGAGGTACTTCCAGGTATAAGACTCAAATCAAACCCAGTCTGTGCTCTCAAAATATAATGAAGTTATCCTTACTTTTGCCTAGGACATAGACAGAGTATCAATTATTATATGTAACATGAATTTGAACGAGTATTTACACAAATTCAGTTCTCTCTCCACTCACAGAGCAACAGTGAGGCAAATAGCAAGAGATTAATTTCCTCTTCTCTCACACAGAAGTCTACAGCCATAAGAAAAAGAAACACGACAACTAAGAGGGCCATGCAGAGAAGAAAATGTTGGTTTGTGTGGATTTTCTTTTAAACAAGCTAAACCAAAACGCAATTGCTGTTCTCTTCGTGGATTTTTATTAATAAACTGTGGCTGATGCTGCTGGCACCTTGCTTCTATTATTGAGATGAGTCCTTCCAGCTTCCAACTGTGCTGGTGTTTTCTCTTGGGAAGGGATATGGTCTGCAAGAGTTCCATTAGTCTAAAAGAGAAACATCTGCTTTGAGTGTGGAGCAATCTATTGGCCGAGCTTAGCAGTAGGTTCACTGCAGCTGGTCAACTCTGCCCTGTCTTGTGTGCGTCATGGAGACCAAAAGGAACCAGCATTTACTGGTTTTCAGTGCATTCCTAAAAGGAGATATGATTCAGATTAAAAAGATGATTATGTTGGCCATTTTCCTTTAATATAGCTTTGAGTTACAAGAGTATGTTTTCCAGAAAGACAATACCGTTGAACTGGGAAGAAGGAACAGGCAAGTTGTTACTGCCTTTTTTTACTGGATATGGAATTCTAAGTAATTGCATCCAAAAGCAGGCTAGAAAACTACCAGGGTGGGACTACTTGAATGCTGTTTTGGCTTTAACGTATGCTGGTGGCCACTTTACAATTTTACACACTTTTTTACATTGAAATGTGACTTTGCCAGTAAATCTAGAAAATTCTGTTCATTTCATTGGAATTGCCTCCACATCAGGAGGTGCCAAATAGGTTCTGTTCCACATAAAAACCCCTACGGCACAGTCTCTGCTTCCTATGAAACATTAGTCAGACTGAAATGTGTTTTTCCAAGGAGATTCTTTCTAACTAACTTAAGAGTAGAGGTAGCCCTTAAAGTATGAGCTACATAGAACTGCAATTCTTAATTCCATAATTCATAATTCACAATGTGTCATCCAGTTTTATAACAGTGAAAGTTGCTATAAAAACAGCTCTGTCGAAAAAGGGCTCGATTCATTTCTCTGTTTCACTGCTTTAACTGCTCCAGACATCCCTGCCTATAACCCAGACTGGTAAATCTGATGTTACCTCCTTAACTTGGGTTATTCTAACAAAATTAATTGGCAAACCTCAACAATTCTGTGGTACATTGATAATGTAGGTTGTTTTAATAAGGATAAAAAAGTCTGGGAGAGGAAAACATTCTTGTGTCTGCAAGTCTGCTCTGCAATGGTTATCTAGGTGGTTTGTGCTGCAGCCCATACAGAGGCATATTTGTTTTGCTACAAATACATGCTTTTATAAGGTGTTTTGGGATCCACTGGTATGGAAAAAAAATATATTACTTCCTGCCTGGCTTTTTTCCAAAACTTATAGGAGAAAGAAATTTCTGGTAGAGAGCAAATGTGAATTTCCACACACTGCCATCAAAATCCTGACTTGGCTTATATAGAGCTCCAAGGATTTTTCTCCCTGCTTCCTCTCTGTAGATGTAATAGCAGCACGTTATCTCAGGCCAGTCATGCACAACTTCCACACCCAAATTAACCTTCTCTAGTTCTCTGTCAAATCACACAAAAATATAGTACTGCAGACAAGTTCTTTTCACCCTGTAAAAATTACAGGCCTGCTAGGAACAGCAACAGGCGTATAATAAACTAGGAATGCAAGTTCACAGATATTTTACAGAAGAAGGTTTAGTACACAGAAAATGCAATCAAAGTAACCTGTTATAAAAAGACACTTTGTGAGTCAATCCAGTAGAGACAAGAAAACCTCTCTGGTAGAAGGAAAGACCAGCACTTGCATTCATATTTTCCTATTTACTGGGCGTGTCAGGAAGAAAAAGTATTCACTTTAACATTGTTTTTAAGGTTAGTATTAGTCTATTTTAATTTTTTTTTTTAATATTACCTCTAACAGATTGAGAGTTGCAACACCCTCACCATCTGCTGTAAATTCAGTACTTGGATGGCTTCATGCCAAACCCTCAAAGAGCCATCAGTTTGTGTATCAACTTATAAGATATGCTTTATAGTTTTTAATGTCAGAACCTCACTTAAAGCTGGTTTGGATTATTCTTCAGGTCCCAGTGAATACGATCAGACTTGTGAGCATCACATTAAATATGTGTTAGACCCAATCTTCCCATTTGATTCCATCTCTCCTTCAAACATTTTTTTCCTTTTATTTTGTCACGGATACAAGTAATATCTCCTTTAGTTTGTCTTAATAAAGCCAGTGCACTGCTCTTGAGGAGTTTTCTAAAAAAGCTCTCCTGTCACTGTGATGCCCTTGTCCATCCATCACCACCCTCAAAGCTTCAAACCATGCCAATGCTGTACTGGATGATAACCACCCCTGCACCCTCCCTGGACACAACTCTGTTCTTTTACATATACCAGGAGACTAATATTAATTTTATAAAGGATAACTCTAAGCAAAGAACAAAAAAAAAATAAAAGAAAAAATAACAATCAACAAAAACCAAAAGAAGCCACAGTGGAACTAACATATTTTTAAAAAGATGATTTTATAAAATTCCTAGCAATCTGGGTAAAAGGAGAAATTTTGTACTATCCAGCTGGAATAAACAACTGCCATTCTCCCGCATGGGTAACCCTGAAAACACTTGAAAGCAAATTTCCATTGAGTAATGTAGTATTTAAGTTTGGGGGGTTTTTGCCTTTTTTTACTTCTCTTGTACAATTCAATCCAACCCATCCAATGCACTCTCACAGATCACAATAAAAATGATTTACCCCTCTAGGGACCCCTAATAGTTTTTGCTCAGCATGCACATAAGCAAGCTTTGGCTGAAAATCCAGTTATTGTCTGAGTAAAAAGTGAGTGAAGGATTCTGTCACATTCTGTTTGGCTTCATTTTTCTGACTTATTTTTTTTAAACTGTTGAGAATCATGAACTGGACATCAAAACCTAATTTGTAAAAACCTCAAGGCTCCAAGATCTGGCTCAGCTAGAACAGTTTTCATGCCTATCATCAGACTTTCTATTTCTACTTTCAACTGTGCTTTTTCTAGGCTGGATAACACGTTATCCCCATGTTACACAGAGGTGGAGAGCTGGGAGCAGATTTGCTCAAGTCCTCGCAGAAAACTGTCTTCAGGACTGAGAACACAGGTGGTAAAACTCAGCTTTTCTCCCAAAAACATTTCTCTGCTGTTAATAAAGTTTTGACAATTGGCATCATTCACCAGTCTTGATTTCATTTCCTGTTGGAAAAACACAGGCAAATCATGCTACTAGCAAAAGTTCTTGGAAAATTAATAAACTCATACATTAAACAAACGCTTGAAAAACAAACTGATTTAAAAAAAAAAAATATTAAGGAAGCACGAATTTGCAGGAAGGAAAAAAAATAATGGTTCTGAGAACAGTCGGTACTTTTTGGTTTTGTGGCAAATTGTTTATAACCAGAAATGGATATCATCAAATATTATTACTGGATGCTGGATGCTGCGCTCACATTCACTGGATGGCATTCTTTGGCAGGCAGGTCTGGGCAGCTGCCAGGAAGTGTCAGTGAAGGGTGGATGACAGAAAATGTGACCGTGGGAAGAGCTTGGGGTGGTTCAAGTGTTCCCAGAGACACGTGCCACCTCCACCAGAGTCAAACCATACCAGCCTTGGGAAAGCACCTGGACCTCAGCAAGCTTGGGAATGCTGCTGTGTGCTGGAGTCAGCTCCATTGCAAAGGAAAAGGAGAGGAGGGGCATGGAAGCCAGCTAGATGACTTGGAGTGATGCCCTGGGAAGGCTGACCTGAAACACAGACTGGACAGAACTAGAGAATAAAGTAGGGATTTATTGAAAGGCCTCCAGGATACACCTTGGGCAGGACAGGGCCTGACCAGGCCTACACCCAAGGTGCACCCAAAATGGTCACAAAATGGCTGACCGGTCACGAGGTCTCACACTTTTAGAAGTTTTGGTTCATTTGCATCTTGGGGTTTAATTGTCCAATTACAGCTTCAGGTTGTGAGGTCCCATCCTTCTTGTTCCTCCCTCCAGCCCACCCTTGTTTGTGCTTTTGGGTCTGAAAGTTGTCCTTGGTCATGAGCAGGAAAAGGATTTGTTTTGTCTCCCTGCTCTGTGTAGAGAGCTGAGTGACACTGAATGTGAGGCTCAGAACTGCATCCCTGGGCAGCACAGAATCTGAAAATATGAAAGCTAAAACTTAAGGCATCAGGAGCACTGGAACAGCAGGATAATCCCTTCTGTCCAGGAAGCCATTCTGAAGCACTCTGTAAAAATATACACTTCACTTGGGAAAACATTTGGAGTATGAATTTCTTCACAGTTGATGTTGCATTAAGCTGTTTGATTATAAACAGCATAATTAGGGGGAAAAAATTGAAATAGTTTTAGAGGTGGATGAGTACCTATATTGGTAGCACCAAAGAAAATCAACTTTCATTCCTGTAAGAGTGGCACCTAGAAATCCTACACACAGATGGAACATGGCTTGTCAAATCTGAAGGTCTTTCTTGGCAAGACACTTAATCTTCATGAAAATGACCATTTTTTAAAAATCCATTCAGATCCAAAAATTTATATTATTATCTGCTGTTTTTGAAGCTCAGGCCACTTACTTCAATGTTATGTTTGTAATTCTAGTGCCTTTTATATGTTTTTTGCAATATCATCCAATTTCCTTCTTCACTAAAACTGCTGAAAATTTAAAAAGATACAGCTTTTCATCTCCAACCAAACCTCTCAAATTGGTGCATAAACATTATAAAAAATGGACACTGCAAATGCAAGCAAGCAGGATAATCACAAAATAAAACTGTTAGTTCTTGAACATAAAATAACACAAAAGACAAGGAATAAATTAAAACTATATAGATGTGGACTATGTAGTGGTGATGACAACATTCACTGCTATTCCATCACTCTCATTTTGATTGCCATTTTGATCTCATGAGTAGTTTCATGAACCCAATTAATTTTAATTAATTGTGAGGCAAAATATATTCAAGTGACTTGCAGTGGCAGCATTTTGCCCCAAGGACGTGAGGCAAAACACACAGAAGACAGTGGAAAGATCACAGCTGACTTTAATGGGCTTTGGCCTGGGTCCATAGCGTGAAGCTTATTCACCAAAAATTAGCTCCAAAAATCAGCAACTTTGTAAAGACTCTTTGTCTTTGGAGGAGCTGCAGGCTCAGCTCTAAAAATTGCTTTTGATTAATAAAAAAGGTGGAAGACCTTACAGAAAAGCATGCCAAGAACACACACACACACACAAAAAAAAAAAAAAANAAAAAAAAAAAAAAACCTTGAAGAGGTTTGTCTTCAGCTGCCCAGAGTGTGAGGAGCCCTGCCAGGTTTCCCAGTGATAACTGCAGCACAATAAACGTGTTTCACTCCAGAAATGCCGTGTGACGCACGAGCCTTCTCTTTTTTCACAGGTGTTCCCTGAGAGCCAAGGAGGCCTTTTGATGTCTATTGACAGTCGGCCCAGCTTCCAAACGAAAATATGGTTGTTAGGATTAATAAGTTTGCTCTGCCATAAATCTCTGGGTTATAGGTGAGAGAATGAAATGGCAAACAAATATTGAAAAGGTCAAAAGCCCAAACGGCTGAAACCACATATCACTCACCTCTGGATTCACACTGTCAACATCTCAGAGTAACTGTGGTACTCCTGTTAATATTTAGCACAAAAATGCTATTTCAGTTCTCCTGTGTTGTAGCAAGGGTTCTGTGAGAATTCACCTCCAGAACTGGTAGTCCAGGCATTTTTTGGGTTCTTTAGTTTTGTCACCATTTACCTTTTAAAAAACACAATGGCTTTTCAGAAGCCTGCTTATGTACTGCCCTGAGTTCAGGGACTTTTTTTTCCTGGGGAACAGGAACACCTACAAAGTCCTTAATTAAACAATCCTTATGCTATCATATGGCAAAACCACAGAAACACTGTGGGCACTTAGTCAAGAAAATAGGCACAATACATTTCCTTGAAAGGAGAGTGATACTAGGATCAGTCTTAGTTCGATTCTAATCTTTGTAAATAGGCAGCTAAAGGCTGGATCAGCTATTTTATGAGGAAACCCATGTTTTATTATATCCCACTATGAATTTCATTTGGGCAAGTTCACATCCTGGAACGGTACTCTTGACAGAATTCAGTTTTCTTCCCATTTGCCTCTGTACAAAATTTTTCAAATCCTCATGCAAACACCCTTTACCCTGCTGTGTGAAGAAAAGTAATAGAGCAGAAAAATGAAGCTTCTCTTTATCATTCTAGCATGGCTTTGTCACAGACAAATCTGTATTTTACAGTTACACACTTAATAGTCAACACATGTATCTTGGTGTCTTCCCACATAACAGGTCTCAAAGCAATCCAAAAAAGCCTGAGCTGAAGGAAAGTAATTAGCAATTTGCCTAGTCCTGGCTGTCAGCTCTCTATCCAGGTACTTGGTGTGTCATGTCTGAGCACCCCACAAAGATTAATGTAGTCTTTCAACACTTCTGCTCAGGAGAGGGCTCATTTTCTAACTGCAGATTCAACCCAAGGAGAAACGAATTGCTCACACTGAGTTAAACAGCTTGTCAGAGGTGAAAATTGAGCACAGGTCTCTGAGCTCCAGATGTGGTACCTTGATGATTCTCTCTTGCTGGACATTTCCCTCAAACACGTCCCTTTCTTCATGTCAACAGGAAGGATTCTGCAACATACAAAAACCAACCAACCAATCAAATTTAAAAATAAACACCTGCAGCCCCAACCAGTAAGTTCTGAAGTAGGATTAGTAGTACCATATATTAATGCCATATATTTATTACCATGTATTAATTACCACACATTTAACCATTAATTTAATGGTTAAATGGCTTTTCTTCTCAGTGCTGAGTGCTATCACTGTCAGTTTTGTGGCTGGTAAATCACAAAGAAAATCAGCTTTTCTCTTTAGCAATGCCTTTGTCTTCCCCTACTCTCATCTCCTTCAAAAGTACAAATAATCAAAATCTGAAATATCTGTTTCAAGTGCTATTGAAATAGGCATTGAGTCCCTTAAAACTAAAAAGTAACTGAGGAAGGTTAAAGATTCCCAAGGAAACCAGGTAACCAGTGAATCCTTACCTGCACCTGTCCTGAGCATTCTCAGAACTGTCACTGTAAACCTTGGCCATCACAGGTAACAATCAGACAGAAAGAATTCACACTGGTCAAACAACAGAACACAGGACACAACCCCCATGATGGTCAGACTCTGCTTTCATTAAACAATGAAAATTTCAGTTTTATTAAAATACCCATTTTGGTCCTTGGAACAGCAGAGAAACAGCCCTCTCAGAGAGCTGCGGTTCCTTACATAGCGATTACTTGTCTCTCCTAAAAGACACAGGAAGGTATCTTCTTGTGGTTGTGATCAGAAAAAATGGTGATGTATAGAAAACAGCGATAATCAGTGCAGCTCAATCTCATCGCAGGTTTTCCAGAGCTGGACTTTCCAGGCACCCATCCAGATTGCAGTTGCTGAGCTCATTCTGCACTACAGGGAAGTCTTTCTGGGATTTCAAGTAGAATATCCTTAGGAGGGGCACATTTCTCCAATGTGGAGCCCTACAACTAATCTAGGCTACTTGTGTGACTAATAGGGTGAGATAGAGAAATTAACCCCAAAATAGATCTCAAAAATAACATGTGCAAATTGCTCTCTGATAGGTTTTAGGGGTTTTTTTTCCCCTTCTCTCTGGTCTTTCAACTGTTTATACTGAGGCCTAACTTTCAGATGACCAAAGTTAGGAACAGCAAAGCCAGTTCAAAGCCTTGGTATTTTGGAATTGCAGTTAAAATTTAGGAGAAATGCCATCTAATTCCAACTTCCACAGCTTAGCAGGTATTTGTCAGGGCTTTGATGCTGGATTTGGGCTGGTTGAGAGCATGGTGTAGGCAGAATATTATGGGCATAACTAAGTAAAATTAAGACTTGTTAAAATCTTATTTTTCCTTCTGTCAGCTAAAACTGCTCTAGATTAGACATCCCACTGGAGCTGACATGCCATAAATCATGTCAGAAGGAATGGCATCCTTTGCATCCTGTCAGAATCGCCATGGGTTCAAAGGTGATGGGAAAAATGAGAATTCATTAGTAGTTGTTTAATTTTGTTAAATATGCTGATTCTCCTTATCTAATACCCATTTTTATAGATGTTTATTGCCACATCTTCTCAGGCACCACATTCTATTAGCAGCTTAGGTGCTAAAACTGTGTAATGTTATAGGATGGGAATGACAAACCACTTAGCAGATAGGACGCACCTCTAACTATTCTAGATTAATTAATTGTAAATCTTCATGTTTTCCTGCATCAGTTTGAAAATAAGTACTTCATTCAATACATCACTATTGGAATAGGTTATCTATTTCTCAAGTCCCTCATTTCTCAGGAGGCTACTGCTTTTTGAGAATACAGAACAAACAATCTGCCGTTTTCCATTACTCTCTTCAAATTTAAATGTCTTGATTTGATGTTCTCTTCGAAGCCTAAAATTGATGGACCTGAAATTTAATTTTAGAGTCATCTTTGATTTAGCGATGACAATTATGTTCACTGTGACCCACTGTAACATAACTTTTCCAAATATCATTTTTCTTTTTTTTTAAGAACACCAAGCTGTTTTTATTAAGTTCTAGCATTGTATGATAAATAACGTTTTTAATTCTCTCTATTATTTTAAAGGAACAGAAAGTGCCTTACTGCACTTATATTTGTGCTTTTCAAAGTTTTCACAGATTCCTCTGGTGAAAATACAATGCATTACTTTTTGAAATTTTGCAGATATTTCAGACCAGAAATATACAGAAAAGAGATACTAAAGAATCCTTTGCTGATGAATATTATTTTATGCATGATAGGATTCTGTTGTTGATAATTTCTGTCTCTCATGCCAGCTTTTTGTCACATTTTCCCTGACCCCAGGCTTTGTAAAATTGAGAAATGTCATTTTAACTGTGAACGCAACTGTATGAAAAGGCAAAAAATTTAGATGGCATGACTTAGCTTCCAGTTGGGAAACGAATTCAATGCTTATATAAAGCATGAGTTTACAAATAAATTTGTGAAGGGAACAGTTTTATTGCTTTATTGTTAAGCTCAGCTTAAGCTCAAAGCCTGATACCATATGGCAGCAAGATGAAAACAAGAATTTAGAAGACTTTTTAAAAATACAAGAATGGAATGGGCCTGTCTCCCTTCCCTCTCTGCAATTGGAAGCAAACACACACACATGACCTCTTTCACAAACAAGTTCATGAAGCCCTTATTAACTAAGTGAGAATCTGTGCCTTATCAAATGAGTATTTTTGCTATTTCAATTGGAAATCTGTTCCATTACACTTATCTTCCCATTGCTACACATTGTCTTTTAATTTCCAGTTAAATTAGAGGCCATGTGCATTAATTTGTTTCTGGTATCCCATTTTCTGGACTAACAACTTTTCCTGGATGGACATCCCCAACTACGAGCCCCAGTTCTAGCCCCGCCAAATTCTGCCTTGGACTTAAAATATCTGTCTTGTTGAAAGTTTTATTGAAGCTGAAATAATATTTCAAAAAAAGAAAAAAAAGCTGTGGTTCTGATGAAGTGCCACTTTCCAACACACACATAAACCATTTCAACAAATAATTCCTGACCACATTTATTACATAACTGAATTTTTAAAGGTACCTCAGAGAATAAGTTAAATAGTGTCCAGTTATGTTTTCTGAGAAATCTCCCAACTTCCTGATTTTTCTGTGGTTATATTCCTAAGTAGTATGCAGCACTATATGGGCTATGGTTTGCTGAGCAACTGAAAGAATTTTTGATTTCACTGTTATTTCTAGCCAATCCATATGAGCAAGTTCAAACATTGCTGCCATATTTTGTCTGAAGTAGACTCAGTTCCCTAGGGGCAGGGAAACATTGGGACCATAACTGAGAAATACATGCATTAGGAAAATGGAGACTAGCTGTTCAAGTAAAAGATCACATCTTTTTTTTTTTCTTTTTTTTTAATAAGGAAAAGCAAGAAGATGGTGACGACCCTATTAACTTTACACCCTAACTTTAACAAGACCCTGGGTGAGCTCTAGTGCTGTATTTTCTTCACGTCACTTTCGGTCTCCAAGTAAAAAAAATAGTATCATGGCAATAGTCCTACCTGGAAGACTGGATTTGCTAAAGAAAATAAGCTTATTTTTTTAATGGGTAGAAAAAAGCTGCCCCTTTTCCAAATCTGCTCACAGTTCCTTTTCTCAAGCCCAAAAGTGGCATGTGGGTGGAAATGTGACCCCGTGAGGTGAGGACCAGTTCTCAAAAGCACAGGCCAGCCCTGAAAAGGCCGGTGAGTTACTAGAGAAGTGATGACGAATTTCTACAGAAGTTCCTACATTTTCAGGGGCTGAGGATTGTTTCCTCTTTGCTGAAGGTCAGCTTTTTTCACAACCTGTATTTAACACTGAGAGCAAGTGCAGCTCAAGTGCACCATAAGAGCAAACAGAAGCACACACTCAGCATAAGCACTTCACCCAGACAACAAGAAACTTCCAACTAAACATTCACAAAGTTCCTATCCAGTAATTGCCCTTTAAAAAGATTACACCGTGATCAGGGAATGTCTGACTGGGGGAGGAAGTTTGTTTTCACAAGCTGTTGAACATGATAGGGTGTTTTTCTTTAAATCATAAATCTGCTGACTTTTTGTGGAAGCTTTTGGAAACTATGAAACATGCAATTGTTTCAGTGAGGGGTTTGCTGAAAAATGCCTGATGGTTATCTTTAAATTATTAGTTCAACTAAACAGAAGAAGTTGAATAGCTATAGATGGATAGATATTTTGCAGGGAAATACCTGGTTGTATCTGCATCATGCATCTGCAGTTCTCAGCTCTCCTCAAAGCCCTACAACAAAAGCTGCTCTGAGCATCACTGGTTAACAGTAAGGGATTTAAATGCATTTTAATGAGGAATCTCTGCAAGTACAGAGTTAATATAAGCCCCTTGTCTGGTCCAAAACCCATGCAGTGAATGATGGCTTTGGCTTATCACTAGACAAGCAATTTAGTGCTTCTCTCTGACTCCCAACATCCCTTAAATGGTGACTGCAAGACCACAACTGCCTTGAGCTTTTCATTGTTTAATAGTAGTCTTATGCAAAGGAAAAGTGGAATCAGGAGAAAGGGTCAGAGGATCTAAAGTGCATGCAAAGCTTTTTTTTTTTTCCCTCTGCATATCACAGGAGCTCTTCAGTGTTACTGCTGGGATCAATTTTTTTCCTTTTCCTGAGGGATAAAATTCACCCCATCAGAAAGCGTCAGTAGGTGAAAACAATACAGTCTCTCAAACCTACATAAGTCCAAAGGGTTAAATTTTATCTTCCCTTTCAATTATTCCTATTATCAATTAAGCCAAAGAAATAACAATCACTAATCTACCCTTATCTGACATTAGCATGTACCCAATGTGCTTTATAAGCACGAGCTTTGGCTCGCAGCTGCTGTGGAACAGGCAGGCTGCATTTATGCTCCTTTCACTGACACAGGAGCTAAAGCAAAGAGGAAATTGTGCACCTGCTGATAATCCCCCCAAACTCCAAAGAAACACTATCAGACATTTCAGAAGGCAAGAACAGCTGGAAAGGGGAAGGACAGTAAAGGTAAGACCGTGGGGTTTTATACACTTCCCTGAAAGCGTGCAAAGGACTCTGAGATAAGCAGAGAAAAAGACATGTCAGAAAGTAGGGGGTTTTTTGTTGGTTTGTTTTTTGGGTTTGTTTTTTTTCTTTTTTTAGCAGTCAGGTTGGGAAATCACACTTTCTTCTTTTCAGGAAAAAAAAGTCATACTGAATTCTGATTCAAGAAAATTAGTAGAGACTTGAATTTCGTTTCAGAGTTGCCCCTTTTCCATGCAGATGGACACGATGCTTATCTGTACTGTAAATTCATCCTAGCAGATGAGAAAATTCATCAGGCTGAGCGTGCCAGGGGCAGTTCCTGTAGGGAACAGTGTGCAAGGGCCTCATAACTATCATCATGTCTGATCAATTTGAAGCCTCCAGCCCAACAGCAGCAGGGTCATGTGAGGAGGCTGCCAGTATCAGCCCAGGACAAGAATGAATGGATGCCTCAGGATCTGCAGTCCAGGCTTTTGCCTGTGTGCTTGTCACACCTATAACATTCAGTTTCATCTAAATACAGGTGGAAAAGACCCTGCTCAAGACAAATAATCTGCTGTTTCTCAGACAACCCTTACTGTCAGTCATACACCGAAATAAACATTGCTTGTATTTACCAATGCTATTCCCAAATGATGTTTTATGAAGTTTGGTATAAAATCCATTCTTTTCAAAGTGGGCCAGCAATAAGTTCAAACTAAATGCATAATAATAATTTCACGATGTGATCAAAACAATATATTGAATTTAGTCAAATTAGTTCCTGTGACCTAGATCTGAAACTCTGCCCAGGATTTAGAATTTCTATAAATTGGCAGTGGTAGGAGTCAGCTGAAAAACATGAAACAACAGAATGCTTTTGTTAAAAACATTTAACACTATATTTCTCATTTCAATTAAACAATCACAGCTATAAATTTTCTGTAGGAGGCATTATTTCCCACACAGTCCAGAAATTACGTCTGGGACTCCATTTTTCTCCAGACAAAGCATGAATTCCTTTGCAGTGTATGTGAATATCTGTGTGTGAGAGTGCAGTTTAGAATGCAATAGATTGTTTAACCTCCTGCAGTTTACAAATAGAAGGAAGTTCCTTTGTTCACTACAATGGCATCTCTCTGTAGTAGAGAAAGAAGCCTACTTGTAATTTGGAGTAGGGACCAGCATTTCATGAACTACTTTTCTCAGACCAGGACCAGGAATATGGGGTTTAAGAAAATGTTGTCATGTAAGTGTCTTAATAATGAAACTAAATGTTTCTAAGTGGTAAAGAGATTGTGTCTGAGGAAATGGCTTTATTCAATCTGGTGACTGTAAGTGTATTTCAGTGCTGGTGCTAAAAGTGAGAGAGAAACCATTACAAGAAAATAAACAGCCAGCTGTTCACATTTTACTGCCTCTCACTTGCTGCCACCTATGGCAAAGCTTCTTAGCAAAAGAGGATATCATTGTGCTACACCCAGGGACTGGGTCCCAGGGTTCAGTTTCTGGCAGGGTTAATCGGTGACTTCAGTTCCTTTATCACAACTCCATTAGCAAAATGGTGACATTGACATTCCTACCCTTTCTCTCCTTTGTTTAGGTTGCCAGCTCTTCCCAGCAGACTGTTCCAGAGAAAAGACCTCTGGCACCATACCCAGAATTTCTTTCAAAAGCTGAGAGAAGAGGGAAAGGACAGGCTACAGAACCAAGATGAAATTCCTTGTAAATAAAGACAATTTTTTCTAATTTTCTTGCTCACCTATCAGAATATAGAAAAATAATGCAAAAAACTCTGTAAATCCTGATATTGATAATACAACAATAACAATTTTAAAAATATTCAGTTTCCCTGAGATAAATTGCTAAAATTAATGTGCCAATTCTAATAAAATTTCAACAGAATAAAAATTTCAAATGAAACAGTTTTTTACGGCTTGGTATCCCCTTTTGGCCTTCCAAAAAAAAAAAAGCATATACTTTGGACTTTGCAATTTTGATGACTTTTATGCCACCACTTTTTAAAATAATATTATATTACATACAATACCATGTTGAAAAAACAAATCCCAATAAAATGTGAACATATGCAGACTTTTTGTCATTTGTGGAATTTCTACAATTTTACATTTCCCACCCGAAATTCACTTTACTGACTAAGATTTTTATCTCAACTTTTTGATCCTGGGAGTCAAGCAATGGGAAACTCAAGAAAGTGATAACTTGTGGACTGAAAAATGAGAGAAGCTTAAGAAATAAATCCACAAAACATCACAAAATCGGCACTATAAATATGTTGAGCCATATGAAAATTGCCTGGATAACTGTCACTAATTCTGTTAAAGGCCTGATGTGGAATAGTTAAAGGATATCCCTCAGTGTGAAGGTTCTTGGTAGAGAGCACAAACCCTGTGTGGAGGGAAGACAACAGCTTTCAAACCCTGCTAATGCTACATGAACGTCACCATTTTTTTCACATTACTGTGACCACTGTGTTATCACCTACCCACGTCAGATAAAAACTTTCCCAGGACATTGCTGCAAGAAGGAATTACAGAAATGATGAAGGCATAAATGCAGGCAGGGAACAACACTCTGCTCCTTTCCTAGCAGCTGTCAGAACCAACCGCTGGAGCAGAGGAAATGTAAACTGCAGCTCTGTCACACATACTTTTGAGATGTGATGTCCTGGCCAAAGAAAGATACAAGCTTGTTTATCTCTAAAAAGAGACAAGAACACTGACCTTGAAGATCAGATCAAGTATAAAGTGGCCTAAAACAACAAACAGAATGTATGTCATAGCTCCAAGATTCATTCCTCAAGTTTACACACGAAACTCATCAGTGATTCTGGAAAGGCTGATCCTGTGAAATGCTACTGAGAACTCTGAGGCCAAGAAATTCCCAGTGGAATTCTGGATGCTGAGCACCTTCCAGGATCACTCTGATGGGAAAAAAAGAAAAACAAAATGCCCCATTAGATTAAAATCAAAGGGCTTAACACTGATGGCAGGATGCTGCTTTATCTTGCTTTTAATGGACTTATTTTTGGAGCAAGAAAGACTTGCCCTCGGTAGAGGAGGGTGAGGTTAGGGAACACTTAAGGAAACTGGGCACACATGAGTCCACGGGATCTGATGGGATGCAGCCATGAGAGCTGAGGAAGTTGGCTGATGGCCTTGCTGATTGTTTCTGAAAGGTTATGGCAGTTGGAAGAACTTCCTGAGGAATGGAAGAAATAAATGTCATCTCTGTCTTCACAAAGAGAAAGAAGGAGGATCTAAAGAACTGCAAGTTGTTCAACCTCACCCTGTGAATCTGGTGAAGCAAATAATCCTGGCATCCTTTTTCAGACACCTGAAGGATATAAAGGTTATCAGGAGCAGTCAGGATGAATTTGCAAAGGGCACATAATGCCTGACCAAGCTGGTGTAAAGGCACCTAGCTTGGTGGATGACAGGAGAGCAAGGGATGGTGGGTTTTGACTTTAGCAAGACTTTTGACACTCTCTGACATAACATACCCCCAGATAAATAGTTTAAGTACAGGTTAGGTAAGTAACAGGGACACGGATTGAAAACTGGCTTTTCAGTTTTCAACTGAAAAGATGGTTGTGTTGGTGTCCAGAGGGACTTGAACAGGTTTTGAAGATATTGAAAACCTGACTACATCAGCACCATGCTGGGCAACCTCCTCTGGGTGACCCTACTTGTTCTTTTCAGCTTTACTGGGCCTGTGGCTCTATAATCTGAGATTAGTTTGAAAGCAAAATCCAGCAACAAACAAACAACAACAAACCCCCAGATAACAGGCGAGAATGAGTAAAACAACCATGACAATACCTTTATCTTCTAAATTGTCTCCACATAAATAATGTCTATTTTCTGAAATATTTGCCTGTTAGTTGTATTTTTATTTATTTATTCCAGCCAGCTTGGTGATCCTGCCATATCCAGCTCCTAAGTAAAGCGTGTATCTGCAATTCATTAGGGCAAATTTTAATCTCAAGCTTAAATACTAATGCAAAACAAATTTTAAATCTTGCTTCCACAAGCAGTTTCTCTAGAAACATAGGACCAGAATTAAGTTTGCATAGTAAAGGATATAAAATCTTAGAGATTGTGATCAGTTGTAAACCATAAACACAGTTTGAATTCCAGAGTTTTAAGATTAAAACAGCTGGCATGGAGAAAACAGAATTCATCCCAGGCAGAGGTGGCTTCCTATGGTTTTAGGAAAAAAATTCATAGGAGCTGGTTTTTTTGCATTACTTGCAATTTATAAAGCTGAAGATGCATTAATTAATAACTAATTACTAACTAATATTTCTCTAGCTGCTGCCATACTAGGCACAAATATTTCTATGCATGTTTTTGTACATTTTTCATACCTACAGAAGTTGTGACTCACCCCAGCCTCACATAAGCCCATGGCAAATCTGCACTAGCAACATCTTGTGTCTACTCTAGCAATTCACAATTATTACATTTGAACTCTTTAACAAATTAGTGTCATGATCGCTGGATAACAAAGACTGGATTGCAATATCTGTACCTGCACTCTTCTCAACTTAACTGCAATTAAAGTTCAAAGATCCTCCCAGACACCTACACTCAACACAAGGTGTACCTTGAGTTAGGTAAAATTTATCCCCATAAAAAGAAAATTCATCTTTTCAGGATTTATGAGGCTCTTACATCATAAGGTTTGTGCTAAGCCACTGCACAGGAGTGTGTTTGACCCTTGGTCTGCTCGAGGGCATGTGTTACAATTCAGAAGTCTCAGGTCAGTGGTGGATCCAGTTTAAGGCCTTATCTGCCTTAAAATCAGTGGCAAAATAAAAAGAGTTATCCATACTTTTTTAACCCAGAGAAAAATCACATTTGGTCCTGTTGCAGAAAAAATGGAAGAGAAGATAAACGATGGGGTTTTTTCCATTGGAGGTTGTTTGGTATGAATTCCAATGGCATAAGAAAGAGAGAAAAGAAACAGTGCATGGCAAGTTTTTGAGACTTTTAGTTCAAGGACTGCAAGTTCTGCATCAGTCATTCCATAGCCTCTCTTTTGAGGGACACCAAAACTTGCTCTTATGCTGCATATCTGCTTCACATTCCACATCCTATAATTCTACACTGTAAAAATTCAGCACACAGGAAAAAAGGAGTCACAATGAGAGATGGTAAGAGTGCTCAAAGATTTCATTAGTGTTGTGTTGATTTGATTTACACGGGGCAACACAAAACCACATGTATTGCTCATCAGTTTACAAAGCGCTAAATCCCAACCGCTGCTTTGTCAAAAAGAAAAAAATCAAATGACAGCAAGGCAGAAGAATCTCTCAGCATAAAATGTTTGTAATGGAACTTGTAATTTTCCAAAGATCTTATTTGTTTGCACATATTCCAAATAGAGACTCTGCAGGGAGACACACAGCTTCCATCTTTATAGATTTTCTATGATGAGACAAAAGCAATAAACTGTAAGGATATACAGAGTTCTGGGTAGGAAATGTGTGCACTTGTAGCATTGAGTGAGGCTAATTAGCACAGAAATTCTTATTAAGACCGGTCTGGCAATCTGGGTTGTTGCCAATACGTTTGTCCATTTGTTCCCTAATAACACAGGATCTGCCTAGTGAGATAATACCCTAAAAAGATGGAGTTGGAAAGAGTAAACTCTAATTCACTTACCACAGTTTCATTTAAAAAAAAAAGAGGGAAAGCAGAAAAGTGGACATGATTGCTTTCTCATTCAGGCTGATGAATTATGCAGCACAAAGAATGAGGAATTGCTTATAGGAGTTTATCTTTACACAGGAATAAATAGTTAATCAGTATTGTTTATCTTGTTGGAGGGAACAGTTAATTGTACACTTAATTCTAAGCCAGCCAAACCTCTATAGTGTTCAGCTATAACAAAATGTATAAAAAGCACACCACAAAGTTCAGGCAAAGACGTCAGCAGAACCACACAGGTGCTGTGTGCAACACATCTGAAAATCAAGAAAGCTGGGAGCAAATTCAGCTTCCACTGAAGGCATGTTCTTTCCTCAGACCTTATAGTCCAGCTTTTATTTGACTTAACAGTACAGCTGGTCAGAACGGATATAAAGTTCAAGGAAAATTAAAATATATTATAGAAAAGTTATTAATACATATATTTTGAAAGCATTTGTTGCTTCCAAAAGGAAACATATGATAGTTCAGGAACCATCCTACAAAATTTCACTGCTGAGAATCTAAAGAGACCCTAAAAGAATCCTTACAGCATCTTGGAGGATTGCAAGTGTTAGAACTACATGGTTCAGGTACAGTTTGTCCTACCACTAATTTTTCTTCAAACATTGAGTTAAGTTTTACTTGCTTTATTAATTGAACCTTGTTGGCTCAAGTTTTCATATACTTAACCTTATACTCTGGAAGTTTCTAGTGTTTCCCTAATAAATGATGTTTAACATTTCCTAGAAGGGAGTTCTACATGTGTGTAAGCTTTAATGAAGTAAAGATGGTGCTCTACAACAACAAAAAGCAGGGCCTGATTCCTGCAAAAATAAAAATGACCCCAAGAACAAGACTTCTCAGTTCTAACACATTCATATTCAATGTTGTCAGTCTACAGAATATTCCTAACATACAAAATAGCCACAAATAATTGGTCTAAATCCTGCAGGTTTCTACCTGCACCAGCAACCTAAATTTTAAAAGCTGACAATTGAAGGAGAATGAAAAATACTTAGTTCCTTTTGAACTTGAAAC
This sequence comes from Cyanoderma ruficeps, assembly GCA_008694505.1. Classification (NCBI taxonomy): domain Eukaryota; kingdom Metazoa; phylum Chordata; class Aves; order Passeriformes; family Timaliidae; genus Cyanoderma; species Cyanoderma ruficeps. Next base: position 522,617 of record VZDJ01000426.1, read on the forward strand.
TTGTCATTTGTTTTATTTTGAATTATCAAAATAAAACAACACAGAAAAGCTGAAGTCTCTCTGTTAAATTGTTAGTTTAACTCCCAAATTTTGAAATAAATTGTTTTGGTTTTAAGAGTAGTTGTGAAGTTACATATGAAACTGAGCTAAATAAAGACCTTCAAAGCACATAGATCTTTCAGAATGATTAAGTTTATTGACCAAGAGAGAGAGACTCTCAGAATGAACCCTGGCCAGCTGGCAAAAAATATATTCATTATACTTGTGATTGGAGGGATCTGCATTGAAAGGTATTTACCTTTTCAGATGAGCAGAGCCAAGATCAACTTTGTACTTGTAAGGAGAGAGGTAAGGGTTGCAGTTCATAGCAGATGTGAGCACAGATCTTGAATATTTTTTACCTGTTTAAGCTTAGAGAGGGTTGCACAAGCAGCCCAAGTGTCCTTATAACAAGGGAATGCTTTTACAGTATCACAATAAAAATGCTTAAAATTGGATCATTTAGTCCTGCTTTAATATTACACCAGGTCATCCAAGCATCCCATTTAGGGTCCCTTTGAACTGCAGGATAGAACTGGGAGAACTACAGAATCAAGTTCCAAAAGTTAGCTTGCATTCCAGTGAAGGTTTGGCTGGCTAAGAGCAGATTGCCCTGAAATGAAAGGTGTGAACAGTTAACATTCCCAAACTGGGTTGAGACCAGCCACGTCCACTACTGATAACAGTGAACGCTGGGGAGAACAGAGCAGTTTCTCCAGCACGTGATGCAGGCCGTGCAGAGGTTAGATAACAGTCCCAAGGGATTTGGTTTAAAGCCAGGTAAGTCTAAACGAGGTGCCTTTACACCTGACTACAGCAGACACAAGGGTATAGAGGAGAACCATAGCCTGTACCATTCAGTATGCTCAAAGAAAGCCAGAATCCCATGGAAATGTACAGTGGTGTCTTTCATGGTGGAAGTGTCACTGCCCTAAGACTGCAGAAACTTGTAAAAGAAATCTTGAGTGTCAAAGATCAGAAAAAAGCTCTACCATGTCAGCCTCAATGGTAAATCCTCTAGCTGAAAGCCCCACTGAAATCACAAACAAATTGTATTGTTAAATTGAAATTATTATTGGACATGGTGGTCACTTATTCCCCGTATTCACAGTAGATAAAACTTTTCCATTGAAACTGCACTTTCTACAAAAGAGATGCCAGAAATGTGCATGGTGCTGTTTAAATGCTATTGAAATTGATGCCACGAGAAACAGTTGGGCCTGGCTGACATTCAAGACAATTTGGCAAGTTACTGAAAAGTTTTACTGTATGCCCCAATTTATTGCTGCGTGTACAGAGCCATCCCATAAGCCAAAAGCTATGTTAAACTATAATAACCTTGTATTTTCTGCAGAAGAACAAAAGGTGACAAGAAACCAGTACATTTTTCAGTGTTAAAGCATAGGATGAGAAACTCTTTTCTATCAGAGTACAACCATTGGAATGCTTTTGTGGTAGAGAGCTTTTTGTTTTGGTACGTTTTAAAGCCTGTAGGTCATCTGGAGACTGTTTCCAGCTCAGGAAGTTTTTGAGCATGTGGTTAGACCACAAAGTGATCTAAAACACTTTAAGAAAATGTGGTTTCTTCTTCCTCCTAAATTTCTTTATGTCACACTTGTCAACAAACACATCACAGCACAAAAGGCATGTGATCCCACAGCAAACTGCCTTTAGGAGCTGGCATTCCCATCTTAGACTCCCTTAAACCCCATAATCTTCTTGATGGCCAACACATCCCTTATCATGAACCTACATAAGCTTCATTACCACACACTCTGAAACATTAACCTGAGGGTTAATCAGGCAAAGGCAGCAGGGCACTGTTTCACAAAGCTCAAAATCAGCGAAAGCCTCCTGAACTCACCAGCACAGGTACACCAGAACTGCTTCATGAATACAAGGACAAGTAGAATACTTGGTACTGCAGGCAGTATGAGGGGATTTTTTTAATTTATGCCTGAATTGCTCTAGGAAAGACTGTCAGTGTTCTAAGCATCATAAGAAGCAGAAAGCAAGGAAACCTTTCCTCCGCTGTCAAAACAATTTGGACCTCAAAAATATTCTATAATCACTATCCCTGGTGAAAATCCATTTTGCTAAACTCAGCTATTCCAAAATGATGATCAGGCCCTTCTAAAAATTATGGGATTGAAAAACGGCAATGCTGTAAGAAAAACATCTCTGAATCCTGAGGTCATGGAAGTTGGCACTGCCAGTGTTGAAGTATTGCTTTCAAATCTGAGGGAGGGCAGGCGGGCTGGAGCAGTATAAGGCCCTGCTGCCCTGGTCACCACCTGGTTCAGCTGCTGAGATCAAATCTTCTCTACAATTAACTCCTTTACTTCAGAAAAGAAAAATAATCAAAGTAAATTGTAATTGAACTGTACTATTGAAAGTAGTGATGGTATACTTTGAAGCAAAAATGAGATTTTTTTCCGATAACAGATAGACAGAGTATCTTTGCATATCTATTTATACCTATAAAGAGTTACACCATCATCTGTTTCTCATAATGACTCAAATTAATGATAGATTCACTTTATAAAATGCAACCTAATTCTCTCCATAATAGAAATTTGGTTAGGATGACGAAAGTTGCCAAACTCAGCTGTCCATACAATCCAAATGTAGAATATTAAAAACTTGCTTATTTCAAACAAAGAGAAAATAAACCACCAATAGCTCACAGAAACAGAAAACACAGACACTGAGTACACAAATGTATTTTACATCTAACCAGCTGTATAATAATTTGATGAATCCCAGATGCTGCAGTTAAGCAAGGCGAAAGCTTAACTATGCCCACTTATTTGAAACAGATATATATTATTTAAATTTATTCCTGTAATAACAGTGAAATGGACAGGTTATGAGTTTCAGCCTGAATTTCCTACATACACCAGAAACCATAGTGCTGTCAGTGAGCCACCTCAGTGGTCAAAAAATGAAAGGTGCTCTGGTATTTACTGTGAGAAAGTCAGTCTTTCCCAGATAGCCTACAAGAAAAAAAAAAAATCCCACCTCTTTTCATCCAAAGAACATCAATTATAAAGGGCCCTGAAGGAGGAGCTGAACTCCTGTTTTTGTTCAGGATGCTCTGAGAACTTACACAGAGTAATCTTCACATTGGAGTTGTGTAAACAAATCCAATCTATAAACCACCCCAGGCCAGCCAGGGCTATATGGCACAGAAAAAGGCTTGAGAAAGGATGGTCCAAGACTCACTCCCACTTAAAGCCTGGTCTAGCAGCAGTCAGGCAGGGCAGCAGTAAATAGGAAAGAGTGGGAATGGGGAAGAAAGAACATCAGACTTGTGAGAGGGGAAAGGCTTCAAATTTTCTCCAGGTGACAACAATTAGAGACACCTGGCATGTTCTCTGAACACAAAACTGATTTACAGAAGGATCAGGCTTATCTAGTATTTTGTGTGGACATGAAGTCCCTTGTACTGCAATCTGTTCGCCTGTAGAATGCCCCACTACATGCAGTGTTCAGCAGCTGCATCAGAAAGGGGAAAGGAGAGGCAGAGGAAAAAAGAAAAATCTTTGTGCTGCATCTGAGCACAGATTCCACTAGGGCTTTTTCAAACTATCCTGCAGGAAAGCATGCAGCTGGGGGAAATCTTAAGTCTGTCTTACCTGTAGCTATAAAAATATGAGATTTTCTTTAGCCCACTTACCCTAGTTTTGGAATTGTGCTGGAAGCACTGCTGGTAACTCGGGGATGTTTCAGTCATTGCTAAACCAAGGCCTTTTCCGCTCCTCACCCCCCCCACCAGTGGGAGGGGCCACAGCCAGCACAGCTGACCCCAACTGACCAAAGGGATATCCCAAACCATATGGATCATCCTCAGCATATAAACCTGGGGAAGAAGGAGGAAGAGAGGATGTCCACAGTGATGGCTTTTGTCTCCCGAAGTAACTGTTACATGTGATGGAGCCCTGCTCTCCTGGAGATTGCTGAACACCTGCCTGCCCTTGGGATGTGGCAAAAGAATTCCTTGTTTTGCTTTGCTTGTGTGTACAGGGTTTGCTCTGACCCTTAAATCCATGAGTTTTCTCACTTTTACCCTTTCAATTCTCTCCCCTCTCCTACTGGGAATGAGTGAGCAAGCAGCTGTGTGGTGCTTACTTGCTGTCTGAGGTTAAACCACGACAGGTCTTTTCTCCTTTCGCCTATTTAATTAAATTAAATAATATCACATTACAAAAAGCCCCTAATACCACATCTCCTTTAGGACTCCCTAGGGGAGCAATGTGCTTTTAGTTGTGCTTCTTGACAGATACCTGCAGAGTTGTCATTTCCTCAAGTGCAGCTCACAGCTGTTCTCAAACTTCAACCTCTTGCATCACATTTGGCATTGGGACAACTACAGAAGTCATCACTCCCTGCCTCCCACTTTCCCCTCTGCCAGAGGTTACCACAATCCCAGCAAGGATGAGGCTGAGTGTGTTGTACTACCAGAGTGTAGGGGTTATTAGCTGAAAATCACAAATGACAAGTCAAAAAGCAAATTGCAGGTGCACAGGTGCTACTGTGTATGCCAAAAATGCTGGGTGAGTACCCAACCAGCTGGTACACACCAAGCTCTGCAGCATCACCATTGTACTGCTTGCACTGCTCTGGGGTTTGAAACAGCAGCTGAAAACCTCTGTATACCTCCCCAAGGGCTACTTAAACCATGGATTACCAATCCCAAAAAAAAAAAAAAAAAAGGGAAATCCAGTAGTGAAAATGTAGGGAACTGTAGAAACACCCTTCAATTGAAATATGAACATTAAGAACGTGAAAATACTGGTGATCACTCATCAATGCTACATTCTCTAGTTTACAAGGTTTGCTTAAAAAGTCTCTAGGTAGTTCAAGGATTCATCTTCATAAGATATAAACCAAGGTCCTGCACATATCTTTATAGGGTAATTTTGGTTGAGAATTTAAACTTGATTAAAAAATCTAGAAGTTTTTCCATAACGCAGGACTCAAAGATTCTTCTATTTTTTAGGTTTGTCATTTTTGGTAGGAAACTCATATCATCTATTCTTGTCGCAATTAATTAGACAGGTTCATTAAATACTTTGTTTCAATAAGCAGCCTATACATAATTTCTAAACCCAAATAATTTTAAATTCAAAGGGTTTCTATACCTAAACCTGTCTGCAGACTCACTCTGAGGCTGTCACAGCAGAGCCTCTGCCACAAAGTTCAAAACCTCATTCCCTGTAGTTATCCCATCAGCAGGGTTACCCATATTTGTCATGTTGTATACTTGGTTAAGTCTTTTGTACAATGTGAAAATCCAACATTAAACCTTCCATGAGAAGTGAAGGAAAAAGATCCCTTCTCAGGTGAGAATGACAAAAGAGATGGATTAGCTAAAAGGGTTAGTGACAATATATCCTACTAGCCTAGTTTAAGAACTTATTCATGCTACCATTCCTAAAAATAAAAAATAAACAGCCCCCTTTCCAGAAATGATTGATTTGGAGTCTTCAATGGAGAAGAAAATACTTGCGTATCATTGGCCAATTTTACTGGGATTCCAGCCACAAAATGTAAGATCTTTTTTAATTCAGCCAGGGCACAGACACTAATCTTACAGAGAATGATTAAGTTGTCAGTTTAAGAATACAATGTAAGGGTTTTACATTTTTTCTTTATATTGTGGCGTTTGGTTTAATTCCTTATATGTGCAATTTTTAAAGACTTTTCTTGTTGCGGAGTTGGATGTAGAATGTAAAGCACCAGTGGCTTTTATGAGCCTGCCTGGGCTATCCAAACAAAAAAATCCTTGTAGTAGGCAAGTTTAAGGCACTACTACTCATGAATTTTAATGAAAAGGCCAGCGTGCATATGTAACACAGCCCTGTGCTGAATGGGCTCTGAAGTGTTTTAATGGGTTACCACTGGCTAAATTCTCAGGAAAGACAGAGTGGTTGAGACATGTGCTTTAAATCAGAATAAAGTGCATTTTCTTCTCACATCTACAGTAGCTTGTTCTGGCCATGGTATTGTGTGTGGAATAGAGGGGATGAGGAAATCAAGATGGCCAAAAATCTAACTATATGTAGAGATTGTATTTCACAGTCTGTTTTGCCTTTTTTTTATTTCCATATTCCTAAATTCTAACTGAGAAATGACTGATGAAAATGTTCTTTTCATGGGCTGCAGCAAAGTGAGCTCAAATGAAAATAAATGTCCATACACTGGATGTCATGTTCATCTATTTCTTTCAAATGCCAAGTCATCTTTGGTTCCAGAAAAAAAAGAAAAAATAAAGCTCCAGCAAATCAAATCAGTTAAAATCCCATTATTGTTTGTTTCTCAGGGTTTTCAAAAGTTCACAAGGACCTACTTCTATCATCTTCAAAAATACTGTTTGTTGTACATCCATGAAATTGGATATCTGTGGAATACTGACTCCTAACTTAAACATCTCCTATATTATAGAAAAACCCTTCCTTCCTTCCTTCCTTCCTTCCTTCCTTCCTTCCTTCCTTCCTTCCTTCCTTCCTTCCTTCCTTCCTTCCTTCCTTCCTTCCTTCCTTCCTTCCTTCCTTCCTTCCTTCCTTCCTTCCTTCCTTCCTTCCTTCCTTCCTTCCTTCCTTCCTTCCTTCCTTCCTTCCTTCCTTCCTTCCTTCCTTCCTTCCTTCCTTCCTTCCTTCCTTCCTTCCTTCCTTCCTTCCTTCCTTCCTTCCTTCCTTCCTTCCTTCCTTCCTTCCTTCCTTCCTTCCTTCCTTCCTTCCTTCCTTCCTTCCTTCCTTCCTTCCTTCCTTCCTTCCTTCCTTCCTTCCTTCCTTCCTTCCTTCCTTCCTTCCTTCCTTCCTTCCTTCCTTCCTTCCTTCCTTCCTTCCTTCCTTCCTTCCTTCCTTCCTTCCTTCCTTCCTTCCTTCCTTCCTTCCTTCCTTCCTTCCTTCCTTCCTTCCTTCCTTCCTTCCTTCCTTCCTTCCTTCCTTCCTTCCTTCCTTCCTTCCTTCCTTCCTTCCTTCCTTCCTTCCTTCCTTCCTTCCTTCCATCACACATCTGGTTCTGGACAACTAAACCCATGTACCTGCACACACATTTTCATCATTCATAAAGAAATATATTTTTTTAAATGAACAGGCCTAAAAATACAAGATGTGTCTCACAACTGACCCTGTGTCCTGCCTGTTGTGGCCTCTGAAGATGATCACCAGTCAAGCTCAGAGATCTTATTACAATTACGAGGGCAGTGCTTCTTTCTTCTTGCCTGCAGCCAAGATGTTTGCTCTCCCAAGCTGCAGAAATTGCTACATGTAGGTAAACCTGAGATTAGAACAGGCCAAGTGCCAATGTTTCCTGAAGCAATAGGAAAGGAGTACTCTGTCAGAATTTCCATGAGAAAAATCAAAATTCAAAAGGAAAAAAAAAAAATGGTCTGTTTTTTTGTTTGAATTTCTCTGATTCTGGTCCTATAGCAAAATATGCACACTCAAACCTATTTCATGAGCACATTTAATCAGAGATGTAGATTTCAGGGTAACTGTTGGATTCATCTGCACAGTCTGACCAGGTTCCAGCCTGCATAGCAGCCTTTGGAGGTGAATGAGCAATCAAGAATCAGGCTGCTGACCGGGGGCTGGAATTCAGGAGTGCAGTGATGGGAACTCTAAGGAATTAACATCGTGTCTTGCGTGTGAAAGTCTCCTTCAGATCAGATCTCCTCATAACTCAAAAAAATGTGTCTGTTGCCATGACCCTAAGGAAATATGGACATGCAGCTGGGTGGAGGGTGTGGAAAGCTGGCCACACCTGTGCTGATCCTATTGACCTCTATCAAAAGCAGTTTGTCCCAGAAATGGGCAAGAAGCTTCCTGAACTAGCTGTGAGTGAACGAGCTTGGCTGTCAGAAGCAAGCCTGTGGCAACACTACAAAACTTAACATAAGTTCATTTATTCTTTTAAGTCAATTCTCGTGCTGTTTCATCTCATCATTAACTGGTTTTGTTGCAGCTTTCCCCAGCACCTCCTTTTCCTCTGGAAACAAGGCCAAGCACACATCCAACAAGCAGCTTGTGCTTGGATGGCTGTAGGGCTTGTCAGGGTGCAGATGTAAGTCAGGCTGAGTGTCTCAGGTGGGGGGTACAAGAGAGGATCCCTATCTTAGTAATTCATACACTGAACCCTAAGCACTGTATAATTTAGTCCACATGGCTCACTCCACCTCTCTGGGCCACTATCTGTCATGTTAATTAGTGAGGGAAGACAAGAGACTATATACAAAGGATGTCAGAAGAATGTATGTTTTGCCCGCTATCAGGTGGGAGTAGAGTTTGAGAAAAACTTCAAGGGATACAGACACAGCTTCCTGGACAAACCCTCCAGGTTGCTGGGGAAATTAACTGAAAACCAGGCAGACATAAGCTCACTAAACTGCCTTCATTTGGTGATTAGGTTATTTTAAATCTCTCAGGAGATTCCACAGCACCTAAATGTAGCGCGATAAAGAACAATTAGTGGTCCTCTGAGAGTGTCTGGAATGGCAAGGAACAATTACTGTCATACTTATCTGGATGCAGAATTCTGCCACAGAAGAGGAAACAGAGAATAGAGCCATGCTTAGAAAGAGGAGGAATGAAAAATGGTTTTCTTTCCCTTTGTCTCTGGGAGAGAGCATATCAGAGCCAGCCTAGGCTAGAAGAGCAGTTTCAGGGGCAGAGTTTCTGACACTGGAAGGGACTCCAGGGTGTTATGAAAATACTGGATGAAATGAAGCTACAAAGAACAGATAACTATGAAACAAACTGTCCCTTAATAAATGAAAGCTTGCCCTGTAGATGCCTTGCCTGAGGCATCTCTAAGTGTGGGGGAAGAGGTTGATGGTGAAGGAAAAACAAAGAGGAGAAGATGTCTGCCTAGAAATTCCTCTGAATGCCTAGTTACAGAGGATGCCTCAAGCAGGCAGGATGAAGTAGCCTAGATTAACTACAAGCTTTTTCAAACAGTAAAACTTGGTAGATAATCTAATCCATGTGCACCCTTAACTAACTCAAATTTTCTTTCCACCCTGCTGCACGTTCAATATGTACTGAATTTAAGTCCTGCAATAAATTAAAGCAATTAAAAATAGTTAACAGTTGCTTTTATGTGAGAACAAGGATTTTCAGATAATTATTCTGAAAGTTGGAAGTGGAACCAAGCAATCTGTCTAATTAGCTTTAAACCTACTCCTGCTTTTTGGAGTCAAATTGGAAAGGGGTTTGAATTTCAGAAAGTGTTGCTCAAGTACTTTAGCTTTAACACTAGTCTGAAAGTTCAGTATGTGTCACAAACCACTGTAATAATAATGATGGTGATAATAAAACTTTGATAACAGCCATCTGCCCATTCCAGACAGCTGAATCATTTCCAGAGCTCCCTGAGAGCCCAGCCCTGACACGGATTTTTATACACTATATCACAGGCAGTATATGCAGGGTCTGCAGCCGAGACCTTTCTGCAATGACGTCAAAGAGGCTGGGCAGGCAGCTTTTAAAACTGCTGCAGGCTCGTCCTAATGACATTAGGATATAACAAGTGGGGAAAGGAAGATCTGTGTATGGATGTTACAATAACAAGGAAGGACAGCACACTTTAGCTGGGGAGGCAGCACTTAGGTTATCCTCCACAGAGCTGCTCTCCAAAGTGTGCGTCAGTGGAGGGGTTGGGGTGGGAATTCCATGACTAAGGGGCATAACTCAGCTGGAGAACATTTTAGTGTGAGGCCTGGGAAAAAATGAAAAGGCGTCAGAATTGTTAAGGCAGAAGTTAAACAGAAAACTGTAAAGAGAAGAGGCTCTAGCAAGTTTGCTTAGTGGTCTGCTGGTAGAATATATAATTTAAAACAGTTTATAAGACACAGCTAAGGAGTTTTTCCAAAAGCAAACAGAAAAAAAAGAAATCTCAAAATAAATTAATGAAACAAAATATTCAGTGATCACTGATAGACTGCTGGCAGGGATGCACAATGAATCAGTTTGTTTTAACCCCGGTGATAACCTACATACAGCCACATCTATATCTGAGCTGGAGATTGATGGCATGTAAAAGAGGGACATGTTTTTTTCCCCTAGAATCTAAAAGCTGCATCTCTTCTGTGATGCATCTGGACTTGTCAGCCCTCTGGCTAAGCTGGGAAGCTCACATCAGGCATTTATAGAAAGGCATGCAGAAGGCCTGTTACTTATCAGAGGGCAGAGAAATCTACCTGGACTTGTCATCCACCTGGATTTGTGCAGAGCATTTGACACTGTCCCTCACAGCATCCTTGTCTCCAAACTGCAGAGACATAGATTTGATGGATGGACCTCTCAGTAGATAAGATATTGGCTGGATGTTTGTCTTCAAACAGGTTGTGGTGAGCAGCTCAGCGCAAGCGCAGCCTGGGCAGATTCAACGAAATAGCAGAGAGTGGGTCCAGCTGAAGGTATTATAGGAATTCATTTAAAACAGGATAAATTTTAGGAAGTTTTGATGGAAACCTTTGTATTTTTAAAGTTTAAATCAGTAAGTGGTTTGCAAACTTCTAAAAAAGAATAAAAAGGTGAAAAACCCACAACAACGTACTGAATCTTGACCAGTGCTTAAGATGTAAGGTGCAGATGAATTCCCAGTGCTCTGTTTTTTGCATAAAATACAATTGATGGAATTTTGCTATTTACACTCAATAGATATTCATATTTATGCAAATGAGACTACTGGTGTTTGTATGAAATATGCTAATAGATATGTTATTTTTCTACCTCTAAAATATCCTGTGATTTACCATTCATGCTAATAGCATAACATGAACGTTTAGAGTTTCTTTATGCTCTTATTTAATTTTTTCTTCATATTTTCACTCTACTTAGTACTTGCAGTATTCCAGCTGTACTTCTCAGAACAGGTATACAGTTTAGTATAATTACACTTATCTATAATTATCAACATTAAAAAGCTTAGGTTTTGCTCCCTGTACCTTTACTTTCATCCTATTTCCTAGAAGCCACTGAAAAGAACACCTCTGGTTATATCTAATTTCATAGTAACAGCATGCTTTCAAAGGTATTTTTATTTACCGTGGATTGTTAGTCTTGAAAGAAACATTCTGGGGACTTTTAAAGGCTTTGAATCTTTAGATCTGAGGAATAAAGAATGAGGCATTGCCACACTGGGAGGTACCAAGTGTCTCCAGGTCCTGTATTTCAGTGTATGGTGCAATAAGACAGAAGTTTCAGAGAGACAAGGAATTATGAATATTCCTCTGAGATGAATTTAAGAGTGAAAAACAAAAGGATCTCTTTTGAGGTAATTGTAGTAATCAAGGGCTATGATGACCTTTGATTTATTACACTGTAATGACTATGTTACTTGATGGAAAGATAATATAAAAAGACCTGCAAAAAGTCAGAAAAGGGATAAATAAAACAGCCCAAAGGCAAAACCTTCCTAGGATCTAAATATTTCAAGTGTTTCCAGTTAAGTTATTACCAGCTGTTCTTTGTCTTTAAAGTCATCTCATTCAAACACTTTGCCATGCTGGTGACGGAGTTGTGTGGTAGAAGACAAGCAGCAAAAAGTCCTCCTTACCTCATGACTTTTCTGTTTTAGCTGGGCTTAGTCACAATGTGCTAAAAGAGGCAATTCAAGAAGGCCTTGAGCCCCCTGAGCCTGCTACTTTTTGTAAAGCAGCAAACACAGAGTTCTTAGAAAAACTAGAGCAGTGGCAAATTTGCAGTAAGCAATGATTCTGCTGGAGGGTGACTTTAAAAGCCATGCGAGGCACAGAAGGATACAACCTAAAAGCATCAGACTTCAGGGTGAAGATTTTGATTGGGCTTTGTTCTGGTGAGAGGTTGTGCCAACATCAGAACTACCCCCAGAGCTGTGTGGGAAAATGAAGAAGAGCTGAGGATCCATGAACATATCCCACATTTGGTGCCTGGGGACACAGCCACAGCCAGGCATGACACAAACCAGAAACCCTCCTGTGACAGAGTTTTCCTGAACCTCTTCCAGCCCTTTGCTGAGCTTGATAAAGTGACCAAAAGGATGAGCAAATGCTTCCATGATGATCCTTCTACCAGGATCAAAAAAAAAGAGACTCACTTGGAACTGTTCTCCAAGGCCAGAGATAACCCAATGCAGAGGACTCAAGACAACAACCACGGAGCTGCTGGACTCAACACTTCACTGTCAAGTTTCCAGATGTTCTCAGTGTGTCTGGAGCTTTTGCTATAGCAACTGCCAGACCTTCTTTCTCAAAGAAAAGAGGGAAAGGAGCTGAAGGGATTAGGAATTCTGAACAGAGGAAACATCTGAGCAGGAATATAAATACAGAGAGTGAGTGGAGCAGTTACTGACCTAAGAGACATTCAAGAAAACAGGATCACAGGCTTCAGTTATATTGTTCATATGAAATGCCCTCAGTTCAATGCACAGAAGGCAAATATTTCATGAGATGTAACAGACTGGAAGTACAGGATATACACTATTTTCAAAATTTCCAGAGGGGCGACAACAACAACAACAACAACAACAACATCNAATTAGATAAACAACAACAACAACAAAAAGAAGAAAAATCTGATCATTGAGATACCCTAAACTAAGACTTGAAAGGCTTCTGCATTACTCAGAGGCCAATTTTTCTGAGTTAGAGAGAACAAGTTGAATATTTGAATAGTCAGATCTCTGATCATTTGCTGTTCATATGGACACAGGCTACTCATATGGATCACGAGAGATCTTAGTTTCCCTTGAAGCCAAAGTCTAATAAAAAAGAAGATAAAATAGTCTCTACAAGACTTTCCACTTTACAACAGTGATCTGGCCTTTTAAGTGTTAATTCAGATAATAAGAAAAACATCTGAGATGTTTCTTAAGGTATCTTAAGGTAGCTATAAATTTTCAGTAAATTTGAATCAAGACGCATTTTTTGTAGCTAAAAGCTAGCTCTCTAATCATAATTCTCATAAACATTCATGTGATCAGTGTTCTTTTATTTCTCTGTCCATTTGAGATTCTGATCTCTCTCCTGGGATCAACTGCCTGCTAGGATGAATTCCGCAAAAGAAATCTAAAAAACACTGATAATGTATAGGGATGGGATTGCTCAGATGACTTTATTCAGCACATTTCAATGTTAGATCAGCAAGATTTTTATGTTCACCCTTTCACTATGTTCAGAAAAGCATGTTTTAATAAAGACAGCTGATGATAAACATAGCTTATTCCTAAATTTCAGGAACACATTTGTTATCTTCCATTACTCAAAAAAGTACTAAATATGAAAAATGAAACTTCTATCAGATGGAGTTATGACAATTCTTAGACAAACATTTTTTCATGAACTTATATAGCTCTTTTTACATATTGCAACATTTTTGCATGTAAAAAGACAGCCAAACCTCTCTTTTTGTTCACAGATTTTCAATAAACAACTCTTTTTTCAATTTAGTATCAGCATCCCATTACTGGCACAAGTTTTTATGCTGAACCCATCATTGCAGGAATGATCATAGCCTCATTAATTCTCATTTGTTCATGATCCATTTTCTTTTCCTTCCCCTGAAAATCTATAAATCACTCCTCCTTGATTTTGCTATTTTCCTGGGGAAAAAAAAGGATATTGACTGGATTTCTAAAAAGTATATTTCAGGTAAAAGAAACTTCTCACATACACAATGCAGGATAGAATTCAACTCACGCAAACAAACCAAGCTTCTTAAAGCTTAATTGCACTACAATAAGCATGTTTTCTTGAGCTGAAGAATCCCACAAAGGAAAAGGGAAACAAATGTCACCTGATACACATTTTCCAACCTTTTTTCCAGCCTGGAGAGCCATATCATATTGCTCCATTAATTGGACAGAAATTTTTGCATAGTAGAAGGCATGAGTTGTTTATTTTACTGGGAGGAGTTTTTGTTTATTCCCATTTCACAGATCATTTCCAAAATCCAGCCAAGTCTGAGTCCATTCAGTACCACCATATCCTCAAGAAGTACAAATACCTGACTTTACATATGAGGCAACCCAAATACAAGCCTATGTTAATCCTACCCAAAATTAACAGTTTCAATCTCAGTCATCTAGGCCCCTTCAACACCCAAGAAAATACAATAAGCTTTTCCAGGGAAGAACTTGTTCAAAAATGAGATCAGTGGCTGAGAAAGGATGAAGGGATGCTCTGGAGAGTTGCCTGGATAAAATGAGAATTGAGTCATGTGGCTTTCACCAGAAACCTTTGGCTCCTGGGTAGCTGAGTCCAGATGAAAGGAGTAAGGGCAGCTGGGGCACAGAGGGAGAAATAGCCCACCTGAATTTGGGCACCTAACCTGAGGTAGCCGCGGTATCCCTGGAGCCTCCCGTGAGCTCAGTTTTCAGTTAGCACTGAGGGCTCCACTCTCTGTGCAGATGTCACTGATTCAGGCAGTGTCTTGCATAGCTAATGACAGGATGGTGTCTCTTAATTAAAAGTTCTGTCTCCACTCCCAAAATACACAACAGGTTGTCAATTTCTTGTCTTCTTTTCTTGTGTTAGAGCTGGGATTAATGCACTGGAGAAACAGTTTTCATGTTTGGACTCAGTGTTTATTAATTCTTACCTATAGCACGAGTCGTGAGCTCTAGCCAACAAGGTGGAAAATGGATGCCTCTGACTCTTTCCAAGGTCTTCTCAAGCATAAACTATCCAATAATGGGATGACACCTGTATTATTTATAATTTAAACCAAATAACTGACCACCCAAGGTCTGCAATGCAGATCTTTTCACCCAATTAGAAAAAAACACCCAAACCCATGAAGAAGAAGGTGAAAGAAGAAGTTAGCCAACACCCCAAATCTTCCATCTTGCTCTGTATATATTACTATATACTAAAACCTTAAACTCTTAGTTTTTCACCCTGTGATATCACACACTTCTATTCAAACTCCACACCCATAATCCCAGTGCTGTCACTCAATTTCGGAAGCCTGTTCCATGGCCTCAGGTCAAATGTGGTACTTGCTTGAGGGTCAGTGCCTTTTAGCACATAAAGCTTGAAATTCTCAGTTTCCAGGGTTCCAACAACAGATCACATGCTAAGGTCTTCCAGAGGAGAACTCTTGCCAAGATGTGATGCTTTGCACTATCAGCTCCCCAAAGGCTCAACTGAGCACCTACCTGACTTCTAGAGATGTACAGGGACATAATCCATTGCAGTATTAACAAGAAAACAAGGGGTTGAATTCAAAAAAAGCATTTCAAAGTTTGGAACAAAGCTACTAAAGGGACGTCATCCTCTTCATCTCAATAAGCAGCTGTAGAACGATGGAGTAAAAATTATTTCCAGAACAGGTTATCTTGAGAATTTCTGCCACTATGCTGGAGGAAGGCACAATTCAGAATGGCAAAGCGGAGGAATTAAGGTCTGAGAAGGCAGGCTAATATTTCACAGGCTTTCCCAGTTTCAAACAAAATATTTCACAGAGTTTTCATGACTCTTCTGCTAAAAAAGCTAACAGGAGGGAGGAAACACTGGCTGGGTTCTGCAGAGAAGACACAGAGGCTGTCCTTGCTGTTCCAGCTGCACGTCATCAGAGCAGCTCTGCTTTGGCACAGGAATGCAGTGTAACAAAGTGTGCAATCAGAGCAAAAGCACAACAGCAATCTTCCCAGGATGTTTAGGTCCAGCAGCCATTGTCCAGTGCTGAGGACCACACTTTAAAAAAGAAGTGGGCCAAGTGAGGAGGCTGTGGACAGAACACCAAAGAGAAACATAAGAAAATATATTATAAGGGGAAAAGTTGAAGAAAATGATGTTGTTCCACCTAATAGGGAAAAAAAACCCAAATCAACCCAACCCAAATCCACAGGATTACTTTTTTTCATGGCTTAGTTTTATAGGTTTGAGCGACAGTGAAAAAAATTATTGGGAAAAATTAGGAAGTAGGATATAACTCTGTGTGGGGATTCCCATCTTCAGAGGTCTTTAAAGAACAAGTTAGATAATCTTGAGATGAGATTACAAAACAGGTAAGACAATTTTTTACAGTCCATCAAGTCATTTAGATGCCTTTGCTGAAACAGATTTTGTAGTATATAATAGCAGTATCTGTACTATGAGGAGCAGGGGTAGTGGAGTAAGGGCAGCACAAGATTTTTTTCCCCAAGCCCTCTGATTCTACTCCCTAAGCTGGACAGTGTGACCAAGTGGTTTTCTTTCCTTTAGATGTTGGTTTGGAGCTGACAGGAGTGAACTGACTGACTGAAACTGCAGCTCCCAGGGCTCACTGCTTAGGGCCATTTTCCAACATCACAGTACTGGAATATATCATAGACCATGAAAATAATTCATTTCATCTTATCCAAGTCAACCTGTAACTCATTTTTATCTCTTCACCAGCTAGGTAATTGGTTCTGGAAGTGCTTCAAAAAACCCATTTAATATCTTGGCCCATGTTGTGATAAAACCCAGATGGATACCAGCTCCTTCTCAACACCTTTACTTTTGGGGAAGGAGGAGAGGAAGAGAACAGATGCTCAGCAAGCTCCAGCCAGCTCAGAATGATCAGCAGACCTGAATGATCACCAGGACCCCAGGGCAGCACTCTGGAGCCTCAGTGAAGATGCAGGGCCCTCCTGGTGTCCTTCATCAGGCGGATGGCAGCTGTGGCACACAGAGGGATCTTTCTGAGCCCCTACGCTTCTTCTCACCTCCAGTGAGTCAGTGGCAAAAGTGTGCATCCATTCTTAGAAACTTTCTTATGAAAAGCTCACTGGGACTGATCTGCTTTTGGGTGTCATTTTTTGGGTTTCCTTGGTTTTATAATTTTTGGTGTAATTATTTTTACAATTTAAGTGTTTACTGGAAAACAAACAGGAGAAATAATATTCTATTACAGACTATTAGCAAGACAGCAACAACAAACAGCAGACCAAAAAAAGTTTATATAGAAATATGTTTCATTATAAGAAAGTTTACATGACACACATCAAAGTGAAAAGCAATAAAAAGTTGGTTGTAACTCTAATTTCATTTTCTCCTATAAAGAAAAAATGAGTTCATTGAAACTTCTGACTTTATTATTTCCTTATTACTTTCATATGGCACAAATCCTCCGGTCTTTTATGAAGAAAAAGCACTAATTTATAATTAGAAGCAAAAATCTTATTAACTTGTCCCCATGTTTGCAAAGGCAACAGGGATCTTCTAAAATTTTCTGAGGTCTCGTGAGCATGTTATGGTAAGACTACATAAACCGGATGTTCACTATGGCATATGATATTCAGATGAAAAGATTACACATTAATTCTCAAAACACTTCCTAGATGAAGATTTGTAAAAAGAAAAATACAGCTAAGAGATTTGTTATCTGTATTCTGCATCTCCTGAAAGGCTACAGAGGGATTTTTTTTCCCGTTCATAAGAAATCTCCAATATAAAATATCCTTTTTTAAAAACACATCGTTAAATTAGAAATAATTTTAAGTTGTTGCATTCTCTGTTCTCGTTCAAAAGGCACTGAGGCAATAAAGATAAATTACTGATTACTGGGGCTGAATTATCAAGAATGAAACTGAGGGGACTGTCCTTCTGCAGAGGTAATATTAATTGTTGGCAGTTAATGGCAGAATTATAGGTTCATTTTGGTTTTATATAAAACTTTATTGAATTAATTGAACCATGTGTACTGTGTCATAATGGGAAACATCAATAAACTCTAAGGGAAATTTCATTTCATTTCTGCACTGAAGGTTGTTGCAAGAGCTTGTGTTATTCAGTTCAGATACAGCTGCACATCATTTGGCTTTTTTGCCTGGGCTTGTTAATCTTATGCCAGGGAAAAGAGACCATTATCCACTAACATTTTATAGACTGTTTGTACTCCAGATATTCTATGTCAAAACTAATTTAGCAAGCTAAGTTCAGAAGGAGGAGCAAGATGGTTCATGCTAGGACTGGAGGTTAACATTTGAGAAGCCTCAGATGTCTGTACAGGGCCAGGGACAACAGACAGGGGATTCTCAGAACCACCAAAATCATCTTAGAGCGAACTGCTACACTTCTGGGCTTGAGGATACTTTCTCCTTACTGCAAGTCCTGGTAGGAGCCTGAACCTAAGAGTTCTGCTGATCCCATCCTCTGCAAAACCTACCGAAGGCATTGAATGATGAAATATATAAAAACTGAATTAAGGGCAGTGTTTGCACATTATTACTCTTCTTGTTATATGTTCTCTCTCTTTGCCTATTACACTGGAGAAGCCTGACAGAGACTGAGGCCATCCACAGCACGTGAACATGGCCTTTGGAGCATCACCAACACAGCCCCAAAAACCTCTGTGAATGAGTTCCTCCTGTACCTCAGGCTGCTGCTGCGGCAGCAGAGGAGACAGGGAAGAACATTCATTAGCTCATTAACCTTTTCTTTATCAAGATAAAACCCTCCTGCATGTACCATCAGAACATCACAATTGGTTTCTTGTCCTGTGATCCCGCTTTGTGAATATATCAAGAGATAACAGAGTTACCTGTCAGTGTGCACTCCTGCTGTGATCTTTATCATGCCTGACACTTTGAAAGTCTTCCTTCTGGTAAGGACTCCTATAAGCTTGAAAAAGGCTCTGTCAATAAAAGTCAAAGAAATTTAATTTGGTCCAGTTTCACAGATTCTTGCAATTCTGAGTGGGTTTACTCTGTGGACACAAAGGAAGTAAAATTATAGAGGTGATTCCACAGCTTATTTTTGTCTGTATCACAACATTCAGGCACAAAGGGTTGACAGAACTGTTGTTTGGCTTGACCTGTCCCAAGTTTAACTCATCTGGGCTCACTCCAGTAGTTGGACAAGAGTAACAATGCCAAGAAATGAGGAATAAGCCTATTGTAATCTTTTTTAACATCTCTAACTGAGCCATTTGATTCAGCTGCTTCCCTGCAAAAGGCATGATGCAGTAGGAACAGTTCAAACCAGGCTATTTTGGGGAAATCCCTTTAACCCACCAGAACTGATGGTAGTTCTGATATGAAATACAGTAGATTCAGTAGTTGTGACATGCAAATAGCAGTGAAAGAGCTGAGGCTGCTGAAATGAATGTTCATGGTCACTTCAAGGCAATTTGTAACGCTGAAATTCTTTCAGAAAGAGAGGCCAGTGAATTTGATTTGTGACCATATCCCAAGGAAACACTGTGCTTATTGGTGGGTGACACATTCAGCTGTGACCATTACAGCACTGCTTCCACAGCACCACATGCAATTTCTGGGCAATGTTTTCAAATGCGCTTCATCTGAATTTGCTACAGATTATGTAAGTGAAACAAAAATAAATGTCGATTTCCTGTAAGAACAGCAAAATAAAAGGTTTTCTTCACAAGCAAACAGATCAGAATTTTGGAATATAAATTATTTCAACTCTATTCATTTACTCTGTTGGCCAAACTCTTCCTCCCCACCCAGCCAAGGACTCATGCCAAACTCTGGATAAATCATTGGCAGCCATTTCCATGACATGGCTGGCTTGAAAAGGCTTGGGAGGAATTCCAGCACTGAGAATTCAGCGGCAGGTGGAGGAGCACAATCTGGAATATGCAATGGCAGTCATCTCCACACATTGGCAGTCTTTTTTTCTGGCTCACAAAAACTTGTGCAATCATAAGCACTTAGTGTAACACTCCATTACTGCTTACAAGCATCTCTATCACTGCATGCACAGCAATATGACTGAAGCCATTGGCTTGACTTTGAAGCAAAACCTTAGAAGTGGCAAGCCCTTAATCAATTCATATTTTGTTCAGTTGGTGTCAGCATTCCTCAATAGACAGAAAAAGGTACTTCGGTTCCATCTCTTAATGATTGCCTGCGAATGCCTCCAAAACCACAAAAAGATGCATAGCTCGTAATCAGCAAGACCCTCTGTTCATTTTGATGGATGAATGTAGAGCTGGACAGCAGTTGCTCAATATTTTGGAATGTCTCTGTATGCTGGCAAACCCCTCTCTTAGGATCTTCCTTGCTAACAGGCAGCAAGGCATTTTAATTACTGCTGACTTTTTGAAAACAGTTTTTGCTGTAGTGGTTAGAGCAAAAGGCTCCATTCCCTCAGTTTGCTTCCATTCTCAACAGTACAATCCAAATACAATGTGTTTGACCTTTTCTACAAGATTACACTGCTGATTCCTGCCCAGCTGGTTGTCCACTATGACCCACAAGGGGGTTTTTTGGTTTTGTTTTTGTTTTTTTGCAAAGCTCCATTGGCATCCAACCTCTAGAGCTGCGTGGAGCTTTTCTATTGAGATTAAGTCAGCATTTATATAATCTTTATATAATCTATATAATCCTTGTTTCTCGTGTCCTATACCGCAGTGTTAAGCTCCTAATGTTCTGGTATGTTGGCAGATGAAGATCCTACTTCCAGGTTTGAAAGGCAGCATTCATCTTTCTTTGGCGTGCGTCATCTTGATACATATTCAGGCTGATTCCTTCGTCAGGCCCTTTCCTCTGCAAACAAAAACATCAGGGAATTGATTTAGCAAAGAGATGACACTGAAATGCTTTGTCTTGGTTTTAGTCTCAAAGCACTTCAGTTAAAATGCTTAGCAACAAAGCACATCTCAGCAAAAAAAGGGAATGACGCTCCCTAATTTTCATTTGTGAAATTGAAAACTCCAGACAATGAAAAGTGGTGTAGGCAATAAGGGAGCCTTCAGCAAGATTATGATTTTGTTCTTAAGCACAGCAGGCCCACAGTGACAATATAATGGCACGTATATTTGTTTTAAGACTATTTTTTGTCTGGGATTTCCTGTTTTGTTAGCTCCATGATCAAATGAGTGTCCTCACAATCCTGCCTAACTTAAGGGACACTCCTTAGCATGTTCCCCTCAATGTTACATGAACTGTCATTCAGATCCCCCATAAAGCCTTTTTTTCCCAGAAACCTTAGAGCTGCATTGAAAGTGATGAGTTATGTCTAGCTCTCATCCACACCCTTCCCATGACGTACTCACCAAAGAAACCCAGAAACTCAGCTGATGAAGGAGTTGGTGGCATATTAAGGGCTACACAACCTAGAAAACAAAGTGACTTGGTAGAAGAAGATCTAAGCCCACAAGTCAGCCTTCATGATGAAGCTTTGTCTAAATGGGACAGGTCAGTGAGGAAAAAGCTTGCCAAATTGCTTCCCACCATCTCTAGCAGTGAGATTGCTGTCACAGAAATCATCAGTAGGGACCTGTCCTTGTTTAGTCTCTACAGGGAAATGTAATAGCAACAGTGGAAGCTTTTAGCGCAGAAAAAAAAAATACTTGAGTTTATGTCTAGACAAATGGAAATACCTTAGAATTTTTGTTTATTTTTTTTCTGAATTGTAGAGGATTAAGAAGAACTGTTTTCATGTTATTTTGGAAACAGCAAATCTTGTCAGATCTTATCTAGACTGCTGACTAAATCTATAATGCTTGCTGTGCTTAATGTGTAACTTAAGAACTTAAAAAGCGTTGCTTGAAAAGTGCTTGAAAACTAATGCTAACCTAATACTAAAGTAAAACTGAGTTAACATTAAACAATTTTCAAGTCTCGCTAACATCTCATCCTTAAAATGTCTTTCAAATTAGAAGAACTTTAACTGCACTATGAAGCAAAGTGCACAGGAATTTGCTTCTACAATCAGAAAAGTAATTTTTAACTTTTAAGAGAAAATACTGAGACTTTGAAATGATATAGCAAAGAAATTATGCTATCTCTGATAGGAGGAACAATCCAAGCAAAGACCGTCAGTATGGTTTATAGCCATGACTTCAATAAGCACAAGAAATGGAACACAGGAGACATAGTAGTTCTTTTTCCTGCTACACATCCTGCTCTGACACAAAACTGACGTGCCAGACTGAAGTACAATTCACAAGAACTTATTCCCAACTGCTGAAGAGTTACTATCTTTACAGCAACTAATATTTTTATTTCACCTGTTTGCCATGAACCACGACGTTAGCTCTTTCATTACAATCTCTTACATATTCCCTCTCTGTACTAGTGATAATCATCTCTCTTCCCATGAAAAATGGATCCTGTCTTCTTACAATCATGCAACAGAGGTAGGGATAGGTAGCAGCCAAAACACAAAGCAAAATCTCATGTTCTTTGCCCCACAGTCAAATACAGGATGCACGGTCATGTATTTTTTGATTCATTGTGATTTATGCTGCTCAAATATCTCATCAATATAAAACCAAAGAAATAAACCCAAGAAAGTAGCTACAATAAGCCAAAACCAGGACTCCAGGAACTAATTCCTCCAGATTATTAAGATTCCAGTCCCTGAATCATAAACCAGATTCATGGGTTTGGCCCTGGCCCCTATGCAAACAATGTGTAGGCCCCTCTTCCAGTGAGCTTTTGCCAAAATCTTTAAGGAACAGTATGTCACTTTCCTGAGGCTGAGATGAGTGATGAAACTTTCACAAAGGAGCAGCTGACCCACGTTGCTCAAGAGGAGCGCTGTCCCTGGAGAAGATGAGCAAAGGAACAACATTGCATTTTGGTTGAGAAATTTCATCAAGAAATTTGTCAAATTCTTTGACTCACACAAATCAGAATCTGTCCCTGGCCCTGACCTGGCCACCAAACCCACATTCTGACATGTGTTAATGTAGTGCTACCTACTGATCCTACCTTTATACAACACTTTTATTGTTGCTGGTTAAGCTATGGGAACACAACTGTGCTGCTTCTTTCCCTTATACACAAGGTAAAAAAACAGGAGGATGGCAAAAAGAGTGAGAAATATGTTCTGGCTATAAATAGACTCCTTAATTGCTTAGCACGCTTCAATTATTTCATTGCACAATTACAGTTGTCAGTTCTTCACTCCAAAGAATCTTTCTTAACTGCTAATCCAGAACTATGATTTAAACAACGCAGCATTAGGAATTTCTGTGTGCTGCAAAACACAACCAATTATAATCAACACTGGTGAATGCTAATTTGACATTAGACATAATTAACTCCATGAGAAATTACCCTTATAATAATATTCAACAGGAAGCAAAGGCATCTTCAGTAACTCATGCTCACTATTAGGTGTAGTCACAAAGTTCCTCTTGGCTTCTGACACAGAGCCCCAGGATTTCTGGGTAGCCCAGGTACCGGTGGTACTAAATTCTGTCAAGTAAAAGGCTTTTTCTATCATCTCCTACTGCTGCAGAGCCCAAGAAGATCCAGCAGATTCCTAGAATCCTAGAGGAAGGGTGAAGAGAGCCTACTGCACAAAACAGACCTTTCATTTTGGACTCCTAAATCCTTGACGTGAAAGAGAAAGGTTAATTCAAGTATCCTCTTGAAGTTCTGGCAACCTTCCAGCTTAACATCAGGAACTGAATGTTCCCTTCAGTTTTGAAAATTCTTCTCCAATTTTAAGGCCTTGCTTTAAATCAGACAGAATGGTTTAATCTTGGCTCTTTCTGCCTGAGGATATGGTCACTCAGAGGCGTCTTGTCAGGGCAGCTTAACAAATGGCAGCTTCTCAGCGTAGGTTGCTAAATGAGGAGATTGACTTTGTGGAGAAAATAGCCTCTCCTGTATCCAGGTCTTCTCTCTGTTGTAATCCTAGCTGTCCTTGCAACATTGGGTTAGATGTCTTATTTTAGGTGAAAAATGTAGCATGAAATAGGACCTGTTCAATTGGCTGGTCCTGTTCAGTTCAACAATTGAACTGTTCAGCTGTTCATTCAGCTTTGAAAAGTCAGGTAACTCAAACCAAAGCCAGTGGATATTGTTGTGCTTTGTGGGTTGTGCCAGGCAAAACCAGAACAAGCTGGAGAATTACATTAGAGCAGGCAACAAAGAGGAAAGGAGAAGGGATGCAAGAGGCAGTGCTGAAACCTGATATGCCAGATTTCACAATTGTCCTTCCTTCAAAGACTTGAGTGTGACAGAGAAAACCACTCCCATGTGGCAAGTCTGGTGACAGTGACTCTCAGTGACACAGAGAAATCTTTCTGAATTTCATTAAATACACTGTGATTCTTGGCGTCCTCCACTTTTGTATACCATGGACAATAGAATTTCTTCACACTTACACTCTATAGCTTGAAAAATATTATCAGAAACCTTCAGGACGAAATCCTGGGCTCAATGAGGTTAATTAGAGTTTAGCCATTTGGTTTAGGAGAGCCAGAGTTCATATTTATAATCTCCTCATTTTCTGTTATCATGCATTCTTTTTCAAACTTTCCTTTTTCCATTTAGAAAGTGTTCCTAGGATAACAAAGCAAACATCCCATGGACATAGAAACCTGACAAGGAATGAGCCTCTTATGCTAAAAGCAATCCAGACCACTACATTTTTCATTAATTAGTATTTCTCAGAAAGTTTCTGATTAGCCTCCCAGCTGTTTCCAACACTTCTGTCTGAAACAGCCCAATAAATACAAAAGCATGTTTTCACATTTTAAAAAGCTAATGGCTCACAGCTTCTAGCTTTTGCATAGGCCAAGATGACCAGAAATAAACTGGACAAAAAAAATGAGCAAGGAAGGCAAAGGCAAGATCCATGAGGAACCGCTTCAGAAACCACAAATGAGAAAAAACAAGATAAAAATTAAAGGGCTGTAAAACCGTGCCCATCATCCCTCATGATGAAGGACTGCTTTTTACTGGCAGTACTAATTTTTCTAAAGTTAAAATACTGTAAGTACCATATATATACATGTCCATAGAGTATCTTCAGTGTGGCTACTAAAGGCAAAAGATAATCTATGATCCAAAAAGCATTTGGGGCTCAGATAATGCACTGGTAAGCAGACATGCCTTTCTGTAAGAACAAATGTAGAAAAACAAAACACTGACAGAAGCTGTAAAAAAAGGCATGTGACATCATATTGCCCTACAAAATGAAGTCTCTATGTTAATTTTGCTCACAATATTGTTATTTGTAATCAGGGCTGAGGGGAAAATGCATCACAAACACGTTCATTTTTTGGTCCAAGAGTAAGACCCATTCCCTGACCTTGCTTTAATAAATATACAACAACATTTGTATTTAAAATAACAAATTAACAGGACACTTCAGTGCACACACTTCCATCCCTGGGGAGAAGGAGAGAGTACAAACAACATGTGACAGATGTTAATCACATAACTTAATGCACTACTGAAAGTGGGTCAGCAATAGCAATGAAGAGCAGCCCATTGGAACCATAAAAGGATGGAGTAGAACTAGAATAAATTACAAAGACCTATAATACAATTGAAATGCAAATAATGAATTTGGCTTGTTTCTGATACATGAGAAAGTTTGTTTTGAACACGTGTTTGCAGTGGAGAGTAACCTCTCTTATCTGGACAGCTAGTGTCAGAATCAATATTTAACTTTGGAGATCGCAATTAACTGCACATATCTCACAGGGAGATGTGGTTAAAAATCAATTGGAGAGGCAAAGCAAATAGGAAATTAATTGATCTTTTAAATTGCATTTTTTCAAACAAATGCCCTTTGTATGGTCGTTTTCCTAGTGTCATGGACCAAAAACAGGCACTTCCTTTTCACAGGGTAAGGAAGACCTTAACAAAGAAACATCTAACTTTTCGTAATGATGAGTTACTTGTACTTTGCTTGCCACTGATACTGCATTCAAGAGACAGGAGTCCATACTACTAAAGCAACACTAAACCCTTTTACTAAGGTATTAGCAACTGAGTATGGTAGGGAGGATTAGAAAGATGATGTTTTCATGTCAAGTAATTTTGGTCAAAATAGGAATTTCAGTTTCAGGTATCAATCTTGTTTCAGGAATGCTTTTTGTGCTGCCTTTCTGCAGTGAAGATAAAATTCAATCTGTCTGTAAAAGACTAGATAAAATATTTTCTTCTCTTTTATCTACTTGCTTTGCCTCCTAAATATGTTTGCTGAGCCAGAACTGCTTCTATGTATTAAACTAATGCCTAGAATAACATGACTAAGATTTTGACTGGGGCCTCAGACAACTGCAACAGAAATAAGAAACAACCATAATAAGTTCTTTGGAAGAGCTCTTCCTCATTCAGTCTAAAGGGAAAGGATTGTGAAATTAGAATGACATTTTATCTTTCATTTCTGTAGAAAAGAAAAAAGAATATTGACAGAAGCACTGGCCTCCTAAACTAATTTTGATCTGACTGCAATTTCTCAGAGTCTGTACAGCACTAATATTACAAGACAGACATAAGTGAATTCCTGTGAAATTTGACCAAATGAAAATTGCAATTGTTCCAAAGTTCTTCGAACAAATAGGAAAAAAAAAAGGCAATAACCAGGTCTAATTGCGAGAGGACTAAAAAAGGAGCAATCTAAACATATCAATTCAATAATGAAATACAAAAAGACAAGTGCATAACTTAGGGAATTAGGAATTCATTCTAGAAATTATTTTATTTGGAGAATCGATCAACCAGAGACTTAAAAAACAAATGATTCTTTCCTCACACAGTGTCCCTTTAATTAAATATGTATACAAACTTCTTGTGACTGGAGGTCAAGAAAAAGAATGTAGATGGCAGTACATCTTATTGTATTGCCCATTCCTGCTTTCATGGAAAGTACAACCATTTGCAATCACGTGCCTAAACCCTTTTTCTCACATTAATTCCTGCAGGAGTTCCTCTGAGGGGATCAATGCACCATGGAATGATTTAAGGCCAAGAGACCTATGGAGGTCATCTGGTCCAACATCCTGTTCAAAACACAGTTGACGACACTGTTTAAACTGCCCCAGTTTATCTCTTTTACAAAGATGGGCTCTAAGCAGGACATGGTGCCTCAGATGGAGCTGCTGAAGAGCCAAGATGAGGGTTGTAAGTACCTCCCAAAATAATTTCCTAAGCAATTAAAAGCAACTTTCCTATGACTTTTAATATGAAGACCTTTAAAACAAGGGGTTGATTTTGCAAAAGGCTAAAATGCATTGAAGCAGGACTTGTCCACGGGTGCCCATTCAGTCTAGTCTTGGATGCACTTTCAAAATAAGTCCATCAGCACATCTGGGCACAGGTCTCTGTCTTCCCACTGGAGAAGGTCTCTGAAGGGATACAACAACTGAGGGATTTTATCCCAGAAATGTTTGCACAAACAACATTTTTAGGCTAAGTGGTGCAATGCTGCAGAAGTGTGTGCAGGTCTCAGACCTTGTGGAAGGCAGACCTGATTCTCATGGACTGGAGAGATGGAGGTCCAAGAATCAGAGGTCTTCTCATAGCCACTTTAGGGTGGCAGCTGCTTTCCTCTCCCATATTTGAAGCCCTCCAAAGGCAGGGAATGTGGTAAGTCATGAACAGGAAGCAGCACTGCTTGGGTTGGCTACACAGCAAGTGAGCCTGTGTTTTGCTGGAATGGTTTTGAAAGATTAAGCAACAAAAGAAGTCTGGAGGAGGGAGATGCTGGGGGGGAGTGGAAGGGGAAAAAATACTAGTTCATCTTGTAGAACTACGAGTGGTTTGAGAGCTTTTCACCACCAGGGCAGCTGCTGGTCTTCCCCAGAGTAAACATGGTGAGACTGGTTTCAGCCCTAATCCTGACCAGAGCTGAACGTGGTGGGATCTCCCACATGGGCTGCCATGTGGAGAAGAGAGGAGCTGTGCCACAGTGACACTTGTTCTGCTAGAAGAGTTCTTGCAGGAGGGTGGCCTGTCAAAAAAAATCTCAAGTTTGTTTGTTATATTGTCTAAGTATCAAAATAAAGCATTTAAGGATTCCTTCTACATTCAGTACTTTATGCTTCATGGTCTAGGATCATAACTACTTTGACTAAAAGCAATGTAACATGTAGTGAAGATGAAGGCAACTTCATTTTGAAAGTGAGTCCCCAAGCTCTCCTGCCATGACATGGTTAAGTATTCACTACATAGCTGTTTATATCATTTAAATCTTTGGTGTATTTTACTTTGTATCACAGTTTTGGAGTAGATTGAAACTATTCGTATTAGTCTTGGTAACTATTGAGGAAAATGTCAAAACAAAATGTGCTGGAATTCAAGAGAGATTATAAATACAGAGAGGGATAAGATAGGAACTACTTAAAGCCTTAACCACCGTATGTCAAAAGTTATTTTCTAGCAGGTTTGAAATATGCTACTTTTTTTTTGTTTTTCTTAGTCCAGTATTGACGCAAGGAAAGTGTCAGTGTAGGAATAGCTCAAGTTGTTTAGTGGTTCTCTACAAGGTTCATAAAGAAAGAGTTTATGAATTCATCAACTAGTTCAGTTCATGAAACAAGCAGTTTTCTAAAAAGCCTGAACCCAAAACCTCAGACTCTTTCAGGCTCAATTCTGAAGTGCATTTGTATCCAAGCATAGCACTGTGAATCCTCCCTCAAAGGGAAGGATTTTTAATGTATTGTGTGCCAAATCCTTCATCTACCAGTATCAGTGGATGCAAGCTGCCAAATGCCAAGCTTACAAGTTATTAAATTACTATAGTTCAAAACTTAAAATATTGTCTCTCTTGAGATTGTGTGAGAAAGTAGTTAGAGAAGTGAGAAGTGTTTGGGCTGAAGCATGTTTTTTCTGCTTGTATTCACCTACATGAATCCTAGACGAAACCCAGCTCCCATGCAAACTTCCCTGAGTAAAAATCCCTGCAAATATCTTTGCTGGTTCCAATACTTGGGGTTATGTTATGAGAGAGGTTGGATCTCTTGCAATAACACACCATAAAGTCTTGCAATAAAGCACTTTTTCATGCCCTTAGCAGGGTGATCTCATAAATTGCTTTCCTTGAAATGACATCGACAAGAAAACCCCTGTGGGAGACTAATTGTGATTCTAGATGAGTAATTTGGGAGAAGGGGGTCTTAACGGTGAGCAAAACATTCCAAGAGATGATAATAGCCTCAATTGCCCCCTTAAATTAATTGCAAGAAAAGACTCACCCAAGAAGA
This sequence comes from Cyanoderma ruficeps, assembly GCA_008694505.1. Classification (NCBI taxonomy): domain Eukaryota; kingdom Metazoa; phylum Chordata; class Aves; order Passeriformes; family Timaliidae; genus Cyanoderma; species Cyanoderma ruficeps. The sequence goes on from VZDJ01000426.1 coordinate 551,530, forward strand.
AATAACTTCTTTTGTTATTTCACTTTATGCTAAAGAAGCAATTTAGGATGAAATCATGTAGTTCTAAAAGACAACCAACGTTTTTAAGTGATCCAAATATTTCATTTGCAAAAGATACTATCCTGTTTTTCTTACTCTGGCATTCTTATGAGTGGTGTTGGTAGAGTCTTCAGTAAGTGGTTTTCTGTCAACAATCTCGAGCAGTTCAAGAAAAAATGCTCAGAGAAGAAATAATGTTAGCGCTTGGAGAGAGAAACATGAATGTGAGACTTCAACATGGAAATAAGTGAGAAAAGAGCCTCAGAACAATGTGTCTGAGGTGACAGCAGGGGATTTATTCCAAGGTCTTGACTCTCTGCATCAAGAAATCATGGTGGGAGGTATTGATAAAGTAAGGGGCAAACTGAGCTGGGAATCATGAACTTGGTTGAAAAAACATGTTGTGGGTATGCTTGAGCACATTCAAATCTCCTCTGTTCTCAAAACAGCAAAAAAATTTGTGGAAAGAGTGAAAATATGTTTTTACTGAGCGTTCTGATAAATAAGAACCCATGTGATCCACTGTTTCTCATTTTACATATTAACAGTCAATATTTCTATCATATCTTAAGCATTTTCTTTTTGCCTCAATTATCATGTAGATTTACTGACCACCTAATAACAAATATGAATATTATGTATGACAATATTTGTTTTTAAGGATTGTTTTCCAATTCTCCCTCAAAAAAGAAAAGATCCAGAGAATTGTCTGCAGCTCAGCTAAATCAAATTGCTATAACTTCAAACAAATTAGCTCCAGTACCATAAATATAAATATTTGGCAGAAAAGAATCATCAGTAGTGCCTGCACATTCATGCTTACACAAAGTTTTCAAATGGAGGAACCATTAAATAAAAATAACGTACTTTGTACATATGCCTTCAAGTTAAAAGGAAAAAGAAAATTATCAAAATACGTGGCTGTTCTATGACAACAATTAATTCAATACGAATTTACAATGAATTCAACACAAAAATCTAGGTAGTCTAGATGAGGGCACTAGTCCAGGTTTATGGAAACATCTGAACTGGCAAGCTAATACATCATAAGGCAACAGGATTTTGGAAATAAAGGTATAAACACAGGACTTCTCCACCATTCTTGCCTGACATAAAAGAAGCAAGAGATCAGCTGTATACTGAGGTTGTCTAGTTCCCATTCTCATAAAATGAAGCTTCCAAAAGTTTTCTTCATAGATCAAAACATCATAGAAACACAGAGCAGCATTTAGGAAAAACTGACAATTGGATCCCATCAGATCTATGATCACTACCAACCCCACCTGACTGCTTGCTTTGTCTTGGTCTTGTTTTCTCAAAAAAAAATTGAGTATTTTTGGTCTTTCCTCCACTATATGCTCTGAGGACAGAAGCTCCTCTACTGGGTCCAAAACACATTACAATATATCACTTAAGAGCTGTAAAATCTGATTAGGAGTCCAAATTCTTCTAATCTCATTAATGTGACAAATCCCAGTGGTTTCTGTAGGTCTGCCAATGTAACTGCAAATTCAATATGATTTGAAGTCACACCATAATTTTAGTTCTACGTAAGATTATTTCTTGACCAGTTTCCTATATCTGTAGATACCATTTATTTGCTCATGCCGTGTTTGTATCCATGCAAAGCCCTTGATTCAAGTCACTGAGTCAAATCCTGCAGAAGAAATTAAAGGCTACCAGCAAAGCTATCTGCAAAGATACACAGTATACTCACTCTCTCTTCAAATGGAGACCTCAAATTTGTATGGCCTTTGTTCCATTCAACTCTGAAATTTATCTTGAATCCTGACCTGCAGAGTCCTCGTTCAGTTTCCATCTCTGAGTCCAGCTTTCGCCTTTCTGGAAACTAGCCTCATTTTGCTGTTGTCTGGAAGATATTGGATCCCAACTCCTTGGAATGCAGGAGAGTTATTAGTGAAACATATAGAAGGCTTATCAGTTAAAATAATGCATTATTTGGCTTTACCTTTTTAATAATGAAAAATTATACAGTGTCAGTTTCAAATGTACTGTTTGGCCGACTCTGCTGCTGACCTTTTACCTTTTCTTCTGCAGGGAAGCTTTACTGACCATCTCCATGGAGAAACTGAATGACAGAGATAATAATCACATAACTGAAAGGCAAATGTCTAGACTTTGGCCCCAATTTGTTTTATTTTAATACAGTTATTGCATAATTGCTTGCAAATATCTTTTCAGTTCTCACAGCTCTAAGATTTATATCACCCTGGTTAGCTGGCATTCATGAGATAGACAGTGCTCATAAAAACTGATAACAATATGAACAAAAAAAAATGCTGGGGGGAAAGATGATTTGCAGCCACTGTCTAAAACTATTGATTAATATCTCTGTATTGATACCCTAATATTCAAAAAATATGCAAATTTTACACAGCCAGGAAATGGCAGGTTTATTTTTAAAGCAAGAATAGTTTCTGTAAGGGGATCCAAAGCTCTTCTCTCTCTCACAGCCCATAGCTGATCTCCTTTATATGAATCCCAAGTGGGGAGTAGTAGAGTCTAGCAATGCTGAACAAAGCATACTTTCTCTTCTTTCCAGATACAAGACATTTTCTGCCCTTCACCCCTTCTACCTGCTGGTTTGAAAAGCACTGGCTGCTTTTCACTTCATGCAGAAGTTCCTACTGTTCCTTTGGAGTGCGTGCACCTTGGACTTTCTCAGAAGAGCTGGATGCCTGAGGCTTTTTGAGCAAATCCCTCCATGGGCTTGTGCTTGAATGTGCACCAAACTGTTCTGAAGATAAGACTGCAAATAAACAGCTTGGATCTTTTGGCTCCACCAATGGCAAAGTGTGCTTAGAGTGGCCTTTTGAAGGCAAGACAGTTTGGGCTTGGTTGGGCTACATGATGGGCTTTTGATCAAATTCTGTAACCATTATGTGCAAAGTAAAACCATTAAACCTGTTATTTTAGACTAATTCTAGAAGATTCCAGCTTCCACCTAAGTCCATTTATGATGTAATTTATTGAGGTGAAAGCCATCGAGGCGAAATTAATTTTAGAAAAAGTCTAATAAAGTTACCACCACATGTTTAACTGAGCTCAGACGGCCTGATGGGAATAAAATAAAAATGTGCCATGATTGAAAAACTCTGCTATAATTTTAACAACACCAGAGTGGGGAAATCTGAGATGCATCTCCCACAGCTGCAGGACCTCATCTCTGTCACACACATGACAAAGGAGCACAACTCCCACTGAATTTAACTGGGCTACAATTTCCATCTCTGTCTGTGACAGGTCAGATTCCCGACTGGTATAAATCAACCCGTTCCATTAAAGTCCAGACAAGCTGGACTGATTTACACCAGCGGAATTCTTGGTCTGACCTCTTTCCTGTCCTGCAGCATAAGTTGCATGACCAGCTCATAATGGCTCCTGGAAACCAGTTGCCTTTGTGCCTTCAGCTTCTAGGCAATTGTGGGATCCCTCTGCCCGTGGAGGCATTGGAGCAACAGGTCTTGAAAGGGGAATAGAGGCGATTTGTGGCCTGGCCCACGTCTCTGCTCAGACCCAAGAGAAGGCCCTGTTCTCCCACAGAGAGTGTAGGAGCTCCTCATCAAAGAGCAAAGACACTGCAAGACTAAACAAACAAACATGTGACACCCTCCACTCTCTCTACAGATCTGTTTTCTGGTATTCAGATAAACAAATGGCTCCAAGAAAAGTGAAGCCATCTTTGCCATTTACAGTTTGCAGCTCCATAAATACAGTGCAGAGCCATTTGTAATGCACAAGCTGGTTTTGGGTAATGAATCATTAATTGACAAAGTAAACACAACATTATTATAAGTATGCTGGAAATGTTTTTGCTCATGTTCAGCATCCTTTGGGAACTTCTTGTACTTTGCTCAAGATTGCATCTCAGGAGGATTTTTTTTTTTTCTGCCCTTAAAAAAATTGGAAAAAACCAGTCATTTATTTTGAAAGCTACACTTTATTGTGTAGCTGCTAGAAAGGAGAATGCTGTCCCTTTTCCTTCTTTCCTGTTTCTTTCATGTAAAGAGCAAACGGCAGCATTAGCATTAGAAATGCAACCACAATTAATTCCATCTCTCTGAGCATGAGTCACTGCTGTTGGCAACATTTGATGGGAGCTCACATCCCTTGACATCCCACGGGGATGAAGGGGGTGCTGAGAGGGCTGCACTGTAAATGTGAACACCCAAAGCCTGATAACGTGACACTGGCTCCACTTTCGAGGCAGCCTTGTACTTGAATGAGTTTTACACCTGGAAGACAGGTATGTTCATCCCCAGCCATCTTTTGTGCTCTGTTACTACAAAAGGAAGTTCACATGTGCGACAAATCGATTGTAAGAAAAAATATTCACAATGTGACCAATATCTACAAGGCCATACCCTACAGGGGACCTTTTATTGGCCGTGCTCATCCTGCACTTTCCCCCACTGTCCCCAGTGTTTCTTTGGCTGTTACCCGAGATGTGTTCTTGCAGACATGTCGTGACACACTGAGGCATATCAAGAGCTGCCTCTGCTCTTGACACAGCCCTCTCCTTCCTGCCAAAAANAAAAAAACAAAACAAACAAAAAAAAAGCTTCTGAGCTATGACATTAAAGGTTATATAGGGAGGCAAGGAAAAACAGAAAGGAAATTAAGCCCAGCAGTCTTCCTCAAAATGTGTCACACAATTTTAAGTGCCATTTTTTATCACAGGGGGTTGTTTAAGTGGAGGGCTGGAAGAAGAGAGAGGGGGGAGAAGGGAAGTAGGGTTTTGTTTTTTGTGGAAGTTGTCTAGTCAATCTCTCTCTTTCAGCTTGCGGAACAACATTCTTCACAACTGCACTGCAGCATCCGACTTGAAGTGCAGGGAGAGTTCCCTTAAAACAAGAAGTCCTATAATTATATTTAACGAATATAGCACCTAGTAATATCTAGGTGCTAAAGAGGATTAGGGCTGAAATTTTTTTTATACAATGAGATAAAAATTATTTTCTGTAAAACAGATTTTTGATTTTATATGGGAATGTGACAGGTTAATTAAAAAATCAACCTGAATTTGTTCATATCCTCTTACAAATCCTATTGCATGCTTTTAATGTGATACACTGATCAGATGAAGTCATTCTAAAGTGTCATTTTAAAGTCAAAATTTCCTTTGTTGCATGATTTTTTTTACGTTTTTAAGATTAATTGGACTGGTCTTAAGTAAAGCACTGTGTGCTTTCAGAAGGAGTAGAATGAATCCCAAAACGTTTTTAGAAATGATTTTGAGATTTACAAAAATCTCATTAGAATACTTACAGTGAAAAAAACACTCACTCCTTTCTTAAAATCCACTACACTGCTGTTCTCTTTTTGTGAAAATTTTAAATTCAAAATTTATATTTCCATGCTGAAGATTTAAACTTTATTACCAGTCCAAGTTAAAAATCTATCACTTTAAAAACTATTTCACTTACTGTGTGGCAATGTCACAAGGGAGCTAAAAAACCTAAAGCAATATTAAAGCAAAATCCAGCAAATCACATACTAATTTTCAATTTAGCAATAGCTTCTTTATAATTTTTCTGTTTCTAATAAAAAATATGCTTCTGTGTTAGGTTAATTTTAATGCTGAATAAAAATGAGCAAACCCTAAAATCAATCTTTTGTAGGACCTCACTATTTAGGGTTGTATTCAGTAAAAAATGGAAGACGATGGAGTATTGCATTGCCCTTTACTGTAAAGGGTGACATTTTACAGGAAGTTTCATAAAATCTGGTAGTTGTGCAGGCTGCATAAATATGTTTAGTAAAACTGAAGGAAAGAGGCTTAAGAGAACAGGGTTATTATATATAAAAAGAACTCCCAATTCTTCAGGTTATATGCATCTATCAAAATGTTATACTACATATCACCTTACTAAAATAAACCAGCCTTTTGTAAACAAAGACCCTATGACTTTATAGTTTTCCCCATTCTAAGAAGATATCTTGAATAAAACTGCTCCTAGATTTCTTTTAATTTCGTTGATTTTTTTCTTTGCTTTCTTACAAATACTTGCATACTATGTGTAAACAATCATGTATATATCTGTATTACTATAGCCCTTTACCAGAGGCCAAAATCAATAGGCCCATTTCATTGCTCAAAATGTGCAGAGCTGCTTAGATTTTGAAGATGTACCTAAACTAGTATCTGAAATCATATTAATTTGATAACCACAGTGAAGGCAAACCAGACATCAATTTGAGATGCTGTGTTTCCAGGTCTTGCAAAGAGCCGAGTTCATGTCATCTGTCCAGAAAAGCAGAACTAAGACAATTTTTTCCATATAAGCACTAGTCACTGAAGCAGTTTCAAAGTGCAGCTATCCCACCTTGTGTTCCTCACGCTGTAAAGATATGACACATTTGTCTCATTTTTTAGGGACATCTGCTTCATCAGCACATAAAACAATACTGCCAGTTTGTTCAATTTCAATACGGTAAACCTCGCAACCAGGAATGAAATAGGGAAACCCAAACCTCCAAAAGATGATTAAAAGAGAGGCAAAACCCATGGAAATGGGAATAACGGTTGTGTATCACCCTATCTGTTAAAACATATTTAGTCCCAACGACTGCTGCCACGTTCTGTCTCACAACCTCCTCCTCAAATACCACGGATGCTTTTCTCTGATGTTCCCGATAGACACAACAGAAGGCTTGCACAGAAGGCTAAAAGAGTCTATAGAGGAAAAAGTACAACCTAAAAACATATTAGAGTTGCTACTTTAGTGCTGACAAGAGGCAAATCTAAGTTGCATTCACGTGAAGCTTGTGAACAGGAGTGCCTGCTGCTCTGTGTGAGCAGCCAACACACAGCACTGTCAGCAGTGGATCTGCACCAGGAACGAGTGCAGGAGGCTTCTTTAATGATAACAGAGTTTAAAATTGTGCCTTATCAGTTCTTTGCACTCAGAGCCAATACAACAGGAGCCTAAGAGCTAACGTCCATAATTTTAGAGGTAATTTCAGAAGTGTTAAAGGTCAGTTCACTTTTCATGAAGATGCACCAGCAGTATTTGTTCGTTACTGAAAGATTAATACATGTTTGACTTTCCCTTTTATTGGGGGCACTTATTATCTGGGTTTGGGGTTGAGTGATTTTTTTTTTAAATGAAGTCCAAATTTTCTATAGAAAAATCTCACCTAAACAGTACCGGCAGCTATAGTGCTCATATACAGAGAGCAATCACAGAGAGACCTTCATTATTTCTTTCTAAAAATCAAGAATTTTCTTGAGAATTTCCTTAATTGGCATTCCCATCCATCTCTTGCATAGGGACATTTAACACAATCTGATTATCAAATCTCTGCAGGGAACCAGGGTTATCTACTCAGACACCATCTGGAGCCCAAGTTCTGTTCACTAGGATATATCACTGCCATGAGGCCGTGATATCAAAATATCTCATAAACTTACCTTTCACAGGTCTTTTCCTTGAGATTGTTGAGTGGGGAATTATTTATTTCCCTTCAAAACCACCACGAGCCAGGAAAGAGTTACTAGAATGCTTTCTTTGCCTGCAAGAAAAATAATTTATTTGGGATTACTTTTAGCACAGATTCGGTTCCAGTGGATTGACTCCAAAAATAGGAGGTAGCTGCAGCTGGCCTGCTTCTTCCCCTCAGTTTGTCCCTGAACCAGAAAACCTGTAACCAGGAGCAGTAATGCTTCATTCAACCCTTTTGAAGAGGTGCTGAGCACAGCACAGCTGTGCTGTGCTAAGGACTCACCCAAAAATGGCCTGAAAAGCACAGAGTGAAGGATGCACAAACTCCATCACTCAGTCCCACCTGCTCAGAAGCACCTGCAGCCCTGCAGATGTTTGAGAAGAGCAGAAGTGTTGGGCAAGAGGAATTCTGTGGATGTTCAGAAGCTTTTCTAAATCAGATGAAGCTGGGAAGATTGAATCTTCCCCGTCCTGACTTTTAAAGCAAGCCTGGGCTAAGATGCTCTACCCCTCCCTTATCATAGGAAAACTTTTAGACCTCAATGTGCAGGGTTTCTCAGTAGTTATAACATTTCACGATAGAAAGCACTCCTGGTGGTGCACTGGCCAAGGTGCACAGCAACTCACTAAACCAGAGAAGACATTACTCTGCTCCTTGTATGAAAATTGGGAGAGCCTGGAAGAGAGATGTGCAGACTCTGTTGCTCAGTCAGCTAACAGAAAATAGAATTTCTACCCTGGAATCAGCGTTCAGCACTTACAGGAACATAACAATGCACAACAATGACAAAGACATTCAAATTATTGTACAACACTAAAAATAATTGTGGAAAGTACAAGACTGGTTAATATTTGGCAACAGTAAATTAATGTTATTGTTTTAATTATTTTCCTTTTCCGTTCATGAGTTTACTTCATAAAGCTGTTACTCTGTTCTGATAGACGAAAATGTTAACAAATGCTCACGTTTGGCAAAGTCTTTTCTCTTAAAAAAGATGGGTTTATTCATCTAGCTATAAACCAGTATATTAGTTTAAAAATAACCTAGGAAACTATGTCTTTCTGAATTGTGATTTTGCCAACACAAAGAAATAGCTCATATATTTATGTATCATTACAGCCTGGTTATGGGAACTAGAAAAAGGAATGCAATGATAGGAACATTAACCTTTAACAATGGTTGAGCTATAAGCCATGACTGTTCCAAGAGTCCAGTTGCACAATGGGCCTTTTTATGATAGTTTAAAATGTCTTTTCTGATAGCAGTGTTTATAGAATTATCTTGAGATGACATCTTCTTTTTATTTCTCAGGGCCCTAGTAAAGCAGGGAAAAGAATGCCTCTGCATAGGGAAAACTAGACAGGAGCAAGCTCCATGACTATCAGGGAAGTGAGTTGCCCAGACATTTTGTCAAGATTTCCATTGAGCAAGTCAGAATTCCCTGTCACCTCCTTTCTAAACACACTCACTGCAGAGCTTCCCCACTCCTTGGGGCAGAAAGAGCCTTAGATATTTTTCTATCCCACTTCCCACTGCACTTTCCCCATGAAAGTTCTTCATGAACGTTGCCCTTCACACTTTTGTCTCACCTCCTTTCCTCACCTACTAAGAATTACACAGCAAGCTCCGATTAGCCAGCTTCATACCACATACACACCATCTACATACTTTATACCTGTTTTCACACGTGGCAATGTGAAGAACTCATTGTTGAAGTAACAGTTCTTCATTTCCAAAAGACTGAGTTGTAACCATTTCAGGAGAAAAAAAAATAAAAATCTCTACTTGTAGCAAAGGGAAATAAAGTAACTTGCACAAAGTTAAACAAAAAGAAAGGGTATCAGTTATGCCAATTAAAATAATTCTTTGCGTGTATGGTCATTTGCGTTCAGAAAAGTAAAACAAACTCATTTGAAGGCATGTAAATTTTTCACATTTAGTCAGGTTTCATGATTGTATTAACATATGAAGGTGCATTTGAGATTAATTGAAAAAGTTTTCCTTTTTTAATTCTTTTTTTGGTCATAGGATTTAGCTCTGATGTGTTCAGAGTTGGATAGGACTCATCTATCTAGCATATGAGTCAATAAAATGAAATGCTGGTTTTCAAATTAAATATGCAATATTGCCTGCAAAAAATTTTCTTATTTTTAGTCCTAAAGGAGCTTCTTTACCAAGTTACCAATGCAAAGCTCAATAAAGGAGAGAAGGTAAGATACCTACATTTGTGTTGGTTCAGAGCTGTACTGCAGTTTTGAGTCAAATTCCCCAGTCATGGCCACTTGCTGGGTATTTGTTGGTTTCACAGAGTTATTTCACCACACATGGACTAAATCCCTTAGGAGGAGACTGAACATGGTTGCAGGTGTGCACCAAATGTCCATGCCAGGGATACAGGCCCTGGAGGGGGTTGGTCCTGTGAACAGCTTCAAATGGAGCTGAGCTGCTTCCTGCATGAAATTTTAAGATGTTCTTCTTTCTTACAAATCAAAATTTTTATGCAAAGCAACACCAGTGTACTGGAGAACTTTTTTCCCAGGATAAAGTCTCTAAGAGAAGGAGGTTAATCATCTTGATTACAGATGGTCATTGAGCTCTGTGGACTCGTGTCACTGACAATCATAAACTCCTACCTTACAAAATGGTGTTACACAAAATAAATCGTTTTTATATATAATACAGTAGCTAGTATTCTAGGACTGATTTGCTGTACTCAGAGTTGTTAATTTGGAGCATAGATAGCTGGCTGGGATAGATGTTTACAAATCCAGAAAAAAACCACTATATATTGGATTTTGCCATTAATTCTCTGACTTTTGTACTAGATATGTTAGCCAAGAAATGTCAAGCAGAAACACAACTTCCCTTTAAATGTTACTGTGCTTTCACTGGTAATATCTCAAGTAAATTGCATTTAGAAAAATAAATTATAAAATCATGTTCTACGTCAACACACCCCAAGGTCTCTTGTCCTCTTATTGGATTCAGCTGGCATGGCTTGGAATTTCTCACAGGAAGCCAGCTTTTGAAATAAACCACATCTCAAGTATTTCTTGATTTTTTGGCATAAAACATCATCTCTTTTGGGACTGTATCAAATTTTACCAGGGGACATTTGACTACCTACTAGTATTTTACCTGATTTGTCTATTAAAGTTCATTTTATCTGAATTGAGAGTGTGTCCACAGTCCTAATATGACACTACAAAAAATTCACATAGTTGCAGGTTTATCATCTGTCGAGCAAATCACCAGAAAATCTGCCCAGTTGCCAAGATGATTTCTGCCTGTCAACATTTTAAACTCATCCTAAGATAAAAAGACACTAAAATTATTGAGCATAGTAGCAATACACATTAACAGACAGTGAAACATTACTGTGACTCGAGTTTTTCCTCCATGCAAATTTGTTTGAACAAATTTGAAAATGAAAAACCTATGCACTTTAATGTCATTCATGTTTCTTCTTGGGGACACACTGATACAGAGCAGTCACCTCAGACTGTTTATCATTTGGTTTATGTATGCTGCAAGTTTGTTGCATTAAGAAAGCATCAAACTACACAAAATAAGCAAAGTATACATCAGAATCTTTCTGCTGGTTGGTTGCTTTTGGCCACAGCTATGCTTAAATTATTCTGAAAGAGAAGAAAATCTGCTGTGTTTTTCAGCTGGGGGTTATTTGCTGTGGCAGCAATACTTTTTTCAGCATAGCCATGATCTATTTTGTGTGATTTATTTTTTTATTTCCCAGTGGTTTCATAACTCATTAATGAAACAATATGGGATCTCTCTAGTGTACAAAATTATAGATATAATTCACAAGTGTAGACATTAAATCCAAATGATTGGCTATTTAAAGTGGTTAAGGAAGTGGTAGGTTTCAGGATCAAGCCCTTTGGGTTTATTAGGGTATTTCAACCTTAACAAACTCAGTCCTTCCAGGATGCTTCATGGTGCTGACCAGAACAGCTCTGGTGTTCAGCAGCACCATGAAGTGAAGGTCTTGCATCATTTATTTCCACCCTAACTGTCCCGTTCCAGTCCACATTTTCAGGTATAAATTTTGGCCCCAGGAGATAGTGGCTGACTCGACTCACAAGGAAAAATATGTCTCTTAAGTACAAAATGAGAAATTAAATAGCTCAAGAGCTCCCTTTTTGTTGGCTCCTATATTCATCTTTTTGTGATTAGCTGGACCTTTTCAGTGGAATATGTCCTACTGTGGAATATATTACCTAATGATCTTTGTTCTCCCTGCATTCATCATAGGGTGCAGAAATCAATGACATTCATAATCATGTTGAGGTCTGTTAGTAGTAGCAAATGTGGAAATTAATTTGGAGGTACGTGACTCTTTTCTAACTAGATGAGACAAAAAGAAATTTTAAGTTGCTGGAAATCTGCATTTAAATATTTCAGACAAAGTACTGTGTTGATTTTAAGGGTGGAAAGAACAGTTGCAATCAGTAAAAAAAATGTTCATAATAGGCCACAAGGTATATTTTGCCAAACCATAATATGGGTTTGACAAAGTGTTTAACAATGTCTTCTGTTTAATCACACTTTTTATCATTATGCAGAACAGTTGTATTCAAAGACATTGAAAATCACCCTGCAACTTGAATGCTAGATCAAGTTATCATTTAAGGTATTCTGACTGTGAAATCCGACTTGCTCTTAGCTCTGAGAACATTTAATTGGACTAATTTTGAAATACGTCAGTCCCTTCTCACTCCTATGGCAAGGAAAAGCTGTGCTGAGAGAAAGTAACCCACTCCCAAGCATAAATAAACAACCAAACTGAGCTCCTCCTCACATGGATGTAAATAAATGATGTTATGGGATTACAAGGTGCTGTTGTGTGAGCCAGGAAAAGCCTGAAATAGTAAAGAGAGCCATACCATCCATTACACCAGCAGCCAGGCGAATGGAAACTTCCTGGTGCTAAATCTTTCTCCAGTGAAACTCTAAAAGCGAGCCCAGTCTCACAACCAGTGCCAGTCCTGGTGACAGCTGCTTGGACAAGGCTCCTGTTGTCCTGCTAAAGTCAAAGTCAGCTTTGTAAGTTTGATGTATAATGTATTGAGCTGAACTGCTGGTTCCCATCCCCTCAGAGCACTACCTCATCCCATATCCTGTGACACAGACTCACCTTTCCTAGAGGGCTGTTTCCAAAGTTAATTGTCAAGTTCTTTTGTGGGAAGAACAGACATATTATGTGTCTGATGACCTGAGGTGAAGCAGGCAGAAAACATGGTTTTAATCAGCTAAAATATATTTCTGTTTTGTTTGCAGTAAATTTGCTTCTCCCAATTTGATCTCAAAGCTTCAGGCAAATAAAATAATTAGATTACTTTGTATGTAAAATTATATATTTTTCTTATTTAAACAGCATCAAAAAAGATTTTTGACTGCCTTTGAGATTTTCTTCCTAACAGTCCAAGGATGATTATATTGATTTGTGCCTTATATTATGGGAGATAAAAACAGAGACAGAAAAGGAGCAATGGCCAAGCAAACCCAATCTTGTAAATCCCTCTATGTCTACAGACTTTAAAAGTGCAAGGAAAAAAATGGTCTTTTGGCACTCAGCCAAGTTAAAACACCGTAATACAACTTTTTGTGAAGCTTTCTGACATGTCCAAAATAAAATTTAAAAAAGCAGGGCATATTTAAAAGCTTCAGCAGGGAAAATGGTAGCTGTGTCTTAAGTGATACCAAAAGGTTTTGATGTGCAGTTTTGATGGATTGGTCACTACAACCACAGACTGAGTAAGGAGGAAGGCTTAGCAGGATTGCCTCACCATAGTCAGGATAAATTTAGGTACCATATGCACCTGCCAGACTAATCCAGGATCTCTGAAATCGATGAGTTTGGCGTGATTTCATCTTGATATTTGCACCATCCGGAAAACCAGCTGAAAGAATGATGCCTTCGACAGTGCAGGTTGCGCAATGCTCGTGGCAGGGGGATGGCTGGCTGTTTCCACACCAGGTAAAAAAACCCTTGATCTCTTTCAGGCTCTTCTATGTGGTTCCCCTGATATTATAATACGTGCCAAGAGAAAATGCTTGAAACCCAAGTTTCTGCACTTGCTGTCTGCAGGCTCCCACAATAATAACATCCAGCACCCCCCCCAGATATTTGCTCACTTGCTCATCTGCTGCTAAGGAAGCAGCAAGCACTCCTCCTCATCAGTCCTTCTCTAGAACATTCCTAAATTTAATGGAACAAACCCCAAAACTGTTTGGGGTTTACAGCTGCCCATACAAATTTCGGATGCAAAGCATCAAGCTTTTGTATCCCCTCATCCAATGCATAGAGCAAAGTCACTTGCAGAACTGAAGTCTAGGTCCACGTGTATCTCACCCACCACCCAAACAACACAAAGTTCAAGAATGTTTGGACCCTGGATGTTTGCATGGTATGTTCTCGGAAAAAGCAGCCATTGCTCACCGTTACGGAAATGTAAATTCCATCAGATAAAATGGTTTTCCCATTCAACACGCAGAAAAGGCCTGAAGGAACAAAACAAAAGCTTAATAAAGAGCATAAAGAAAATTAACAGGAATTCCTCTAGGCTGAATGTTAGAATACAGCCAAAACTATTGAAATGCCCGGAACCCAGGCAGCGCCCAACTAGTTCAGAAGTTCATTCAGGGTAGGGAAAGGGGGAAATGTGCTCAGATGCTTCTGTCAGTTTGAAGAATATCTGTTGGGGCTTTGACAAACAAGATGAATGTTCTCATTCAAATGCACCACCAGTTATTTAACTTACTTCCCCTGAATGTCTGGACTTCAGCTGCCTAAAAGACTGAAATATTTTGTCGCACAAGCATTTCTAGTTTACTGATTTACTTGTATTGTGTCCTGACCCCTTCTCAAAGAACAATTCCTGTTTTGAGCATCCACATCTATATGCAAAACAGGCTGTCAAAGCATGTTTTCTTCAGAGCCCTTTCCATCAGGTACTTCTCCATGTCAACAGACTGGTTTATTTTATTTGTAGGGTTGTTGGTCCTCTTTGGGGAAGTTCTGAACTGTGGGCTTTGCTGAATAGCAACCTAACCAAAACTTCCACTAGACTGTCTCTCCTCTTTGATTTTAGCTGTTAAATGTAAAAGACATCTAAAAAGAACCAAAATGTTTTTCATTAATGCGTAATTCACTGTCTTTTACTGACACAAAGACAATTGAATATAGAAAAGAAGAGAAAAAGTTATAGAGAAAGTTTCAGAAAGAAACATTTCTAATAAATGACGTCTCATTGTAAGATTAAACCCCTAACTTTTTCGGGATATAAACCACCACTATTCTAACCTAGTAGCACTAATACACAATCCTAAAAAATGGCAATTCATGCTCATTTTGCAGTGCATCCTTCTCTTAGCAAGGACTGCCCTGCATGGCTCTAGATTCAAGGCTCATCTTCAAGTAGCAGTCACATCCCAGACCTGTGAATTCACTTGGAGAGACAGACTGACAGAACAAGTTATATCATTAATCCACAACACACTTTTGCAGACAGCATTACACAGCCAAGGATGGGACAGAAAACAGGCTCCCTGGCTCAACTTAGCCATGAAGTTGGGCTTGGCACAGAAAATCCTCTGTTTTTAATGTCCACAGAGGAAAGCCAACACCATCTTTTCACATGGGCTCAGTGTTGTGAGAGTTCTCTTATTATAAATGCCCAGAGTCACTTCAGGGTTGGTGCTAAATAAAGCATGCAGTAAAAATGTAAACTACTGGATGATGTTTTGTTGTGCTCCATATAGCCACCAGGAAAAGTGAAATGTTTCAGGATCCCCAGAGTACAAGTGGAAAAGAGGCAGCACTATAGCTCTGTCTTATTTTGGCTGTGCAATAAAATGAAACATTAACCATTCTCAGAGTGCACATCAGCACTCCTCAGCCAGTAGCTGTGTGACCTGGCATCTCTGAACTCATTACAATGTTCAGAATTTTCCAGGGAACTGAGAGAGCAGGAAAAGCTCAGCTGACGTACCACTCCGTTCACTGAGGAAAGCCACTAGCTGAACTCATTTACTGCAATTCCTGCCTGCACTTTAGAAATACTACATTCTAGCTTTGATTGTAAAGAGAAAGCGTGTGAGGGATAAGAAATTCCCTCCCTTTCCCTATCACGTATTAACTGCAGCAAACCCCAAGCTCCAGTGGCTGTTATGATCCTGCCATACAGCTTCCAAATCTTACAGTTCCAGTGGTCTCCTGGCATTCTGGGCCCATTACTTCAACTTTCCTCTCCAACAAACAGAGTCAAGGTCTCCTCTCATTCCCAGTGACATTACTCTGCAGCTACTTCATAGATCTCCGTGACGTTCTGACAAGCTTCTACCGTGTTGACCAAGAAGAAAAAGTTCCCTCCTGTAAATGATGTGAAAAATAATTCACTGAGAAACAGAGCATTAATTCCAGGTTCTGTTGAGGTCAATGGGAGTTCTGTCACTGGTTTCAACAAAAACAGGATTTGGTCCCCATGTACTGAGTAAGCCCAATGAAGTCAGTATATATCCATTTGGCAGGAGAATAAACCAGCCTCTGCTTCCAGCTACTGCTACACAAATCCTTTTATTTCAATGTTATCACACACTCCCTAATTCATTCTCAAGAGGTCTCCTACACTAGAATTTTTTTAGAAGGCAATGCTTAGTGGTACCTTGTGCTCATGACTGGAACACACTAACACTTTCATCCATTTCAACATTGGATTCACCTACTTCATTTGTATTTTATGTGAGGAAGGAAAAATAATTTTAAGTAGCCATCCTCTCCCTTCCTCTTTTCAGATGAAAGTGCTTGCAAACCTAAATGGAAACAGTAATGTATTTAACATACTTCTGTGCTGTATCAGTCATGGCAGTGCTGTCAGCAGAGCAATGTGAGATCTTTATGCTGACTGATACTTAGTGAGAACTATGCTTAGTGAGAACTAAGACAGCTTTAATGGTATTATGCTAATAGTTCAGCAGGTTTTAGGTAGAAAAAGATATTACCCACAAAGAGTCATTTACTGGAGAAAATTACTCTCTTGATCAAAGCTCCCAAAATTGCTAGATTTATGTTTCCTTCAACGAACCTAGAAATTCATCTGGGCTCTGAAGTTTAACATAATTAACTATTCTGATAAAGAAGCATTCTTCAACAGTGCTGGGAAAAATATATTAATGGATAAAATCATTGGGCTAAAAGTGCTCAACTAGTCACTAATTGATTATATGGTTTCTCTAAAATAACTTTTATTTTATTTGACAGCTGATCTTCTCCTGAAAGAAAATGAACCTTGAAGGAACACTGCAAATTTAATTGTGCCATTTAGTGACTCCGGGCAAAATCCTAGTGGCAAATGTTTAATATCACCGAGTTCTCAGTCTTAAGAGGTGCCCATAGCACAGCTTTAAACCTGTTAGCTACACAAATATTTATTTGAACAAGTTTCAAACTTAAAGGGTAGTAGATAACAACAAAACACTTTTTTTCCTTTGTGTTCTATTGGTGCCACCGATTACACTGTGATCTGCACCATGCCCCTGAGACCAGGATCAGCGTGATGAGAGCTCCCTCCTTAATGCCATGTGCAACACTTGATGTATTTATTTTAAAGAGAGAGACTGATTTCTGTAGTGAGGGCAAAATGGGTAGAATGTGAAGTGGAAAACAGTCATCTACCGCATTCAAGGATGGGTGAAAAATTTGAGTAAGGTTATGTAAAAAACTGTCTAGATTCTCTATTCCATCTGTTTTTCTTAACATATTTTTTTGAATTTCAGAATTTAAATACACTAATGTCTCTAAGGGGGATGCAGAAAGACTGCTTTACAAAGGGTTTAAAGTCATGCTTGCAGAACCTCAGTTTACTAATATCCATCATTTTAGGTTCTGAATCTCACTAGGCTCAAGACACCAAGTCCTGATTTAAATTCAAGTACTTCATACAAACATATCGACTTCTGTTCTCTATATGCCATAGTGGACATAGAATACAAAGGTGTAATATTAAGCAAGCTCAATTCCAGGCATAGGAAGGTACCCACATATTGAAAATATCTAAAAGGTTTGGGTCTTTTCAATAATGGTAAATATTAACCCATTATTAATATTAATATATTAATTATATTAATTTTGTAAATATTAACGAATATATATTGTTATATAAACATTAATAATCTAATGGTAGCTATTGAACTATTAATGTATTAATAATTTTATTAATATTAATAAAAATACTTTAAAATAAATAGGATTTAAAATTTATTTGAAATCTCTTAATGGAGATAACGCAAGTTGCATACACAGTCAGTCCAAGTTTATCAAAGTCCATGTCTTTATGTGTTGAAGGGGAATTCTGAGGAGAAAACACTGGAATGCTAGAAAGCAACTGAAATTATTAGATCGATATGCTGTCAAAGTTGAATCTGTCAAAACAACCCCAGCTCACTGCATGCTACAGTAATTCTGTGGACGAAGGGACAAGCTTTGTACTTTAGTGTTTTTCTGAGGAAAAAAAATGCTGTGTTTGATGATGATTAATACCTACCATATATTTGGCAGCGAAATCTTGATCATTTTTCCTCCAGCAGCTCACAGTCATCTCCCTCAGGGGTGTGTATGTCAGCACATTACCTAATGATGATCTGATAGCTGAATCTGCTGTTAAATAGAATCTGTAACATGACAAAGTGCCTACTTTTCATATGTTTATGCATCTGTAAGTGTTACAGGGGGCAGATCTCCAAGTAAGTTCAGAAAAAGGAAGAGCAAAAAAATGAAATGGACACAGAGTAGTGAATAATGGAATTAAACAAGGTGGGAGATTTGTCCTCATAAGCTGGTCCTTCCAAGAAACAGAGAGGGAAAGGGTTGGAGATCAGTGAGGACATTGGAAAATTCAAGTTCTAAATGGTCTTGGATGCTTCTCAAGAAAAATAAGGAGCTGCAAATAGATGTGAGGACAAATGGCCACAAGTCTACAGGACTTTTTCCCCCTTGAGGAAATGATGGAATATTATTTTTGGGCAGCAGGCCAGAACAGATCTTACCACAGCTAGCTCTAATCAGCTGAGGTATAGGGTTGGAAGTGTAAATGCAGAGACGTCAGAAAAATTAAAGAAAATTAGTACAACAGACAAGTGCAAGTCAGTGTCCTCAGTGTCCTTTTCCTGAATATCCATTGGGTATAGTGTGTGTGTATATATATATAGTGTCCTATCCTGAAATCAACAAGGGAAGATGGTCTACTGGACCCCACACTTACCAAAAAGGAAGAGCTTGATCAGGAGTGGGAAGGTCTGGATCAACCTTGTTGCAGTGACCACAGGATGGTGGAGTTCAAGATCCTGTAAGAAGGAAACAAGGCAAAAAACAGGGCTTCAGATGAGCACACAGTCTTCCTCCAGGATCTGCCTGAGAGAATCCCATGGCAGACATTCCTGGGGAGAAAGGAGACCTGGGACTAACTCCTCCAAGCCTTGGTCTGTCCTGACGAGAGAACAATCGAGCATGGATCCTGCATGGATGAACATGATCCTGATGATTACAGCGTGAAAATAAAACATGCAAGAGGTAGAAGCAGTGACTCGAATGGAATAAAGACACTGTTTGAGTGTGCAGGTATCAGGTGAGGAAAATCAAAATACCAAGCTGAACATGAAACAGCAATGTGCCCTTTCAGCAAAAAAAAGCCAACAATACCCCGGGTTACATCAGCAAGAGTGTTGCCAACAAGATGGAGAGAAGTGGTCCTTCCCCTCCACTGAGGACTGGTGAGGCCACATCTGCAGTGCTGTACCCAGTTCTGGCCTTATTGGCTCAAGAGAGACACACTGAGTTTATCAAACTTCATGAAAAAATTGAAGCATCTGTCATACAAAAAGGATGAGATAACTGGAACTGTTCAGTCTGGGGAAAAGGAAATGTCTCAGGAGGAGACTGCAAATATGGGAGCATCTTATCCCATGGAAGACAGTAAAGAAGACTGCTCTGACTCTCTCACACAGAAAATTCCATTTAAATATACGTTAAAAGATTTTTGCTGTAAGACCAATCATTCACTGGTTGCCCAGAGAGGCTGTTGAGTCTCTTTCCTTGAAGACACTAAACTCTAGTGAAGACAGCCCTGAGCAACATCCTGTAGCTGACCTTATCTTGAACAGAGAGGGTGGACTGGATGATCTCCAGAAGTGCCTTCCAACCTGAACTGTTCTGTGATTCTGTGAATGTTTTTCTGTTCTGTGATTCTGCTGCAGCAGACATTTAATTTTTTTTTCAAGTTTTGAATCTCTATTTACACAGGGTACTGCAACACAGGTACTGCAAAAGAGATAGAAATACAGAGAAAATAAGCAGAAGATTATGCAGTAACCTGTTCATCTTTAAATAAAAACCAGAATAGATTTATATTTAATAATGAAATTAAGCAGCACCACTCTCTGAAGCAAATTTGGGTGATTTTGTAACACACAATAAAAACGAAGGAGAACAATCTAGGGTATTTGAAATCTGTCAAATCAAGAAACTTTCAAATGTAATTTCTGGAGACTGATCTAGAAGATTCTGAAGATGAACCACGTCTTGTACAAACAGCTAAAAGGGGGAGAGAGATTAGAAGGGAATGAGGCATCTCCAGTTGCACAGAGAGTTCATGCTCAGGGGACAGCTTTCAGATCCAAATGAATCTCAGTATGAAGGAGAGAAGCCAAGCTGTTGGAAGAGTGATGCACATCCTCTGGCACAAGAAACACTCCACGGAAAGCACTTGCTTCTAATGCTGCCTGATGAGAATGGACAATCAGAGCATCACTCAGCGCACTGGGAACAGCCCCACGGCACTAATCATCACCAGGAAAATCCAAGCTCTTGTCACCATCCACAAAGGCAATGGGGAGAGCTCGCAGAAAGATTTTTATGTAGCTAAACAAAACGTGGCCTGACGCAGCATTAATCAACCACTGCATGTCATCACCAAGGGAAAGAATAAAACTCCAAAAGAAAATGGGTTTCTTTGATTGTTTGGTTCGAGGGTATTCCTTTCTTCTTCCTTTTCAGTAGTTGTGGAGTAATTTTTCATACAACATCAGTTTGTCTTAGATTTTGCTTTCAAAACACTAGGAAAAGACACTTTTTTCTATTGAGCTCTAATAATCCACATCCTCCTGACAAAAACATTGAACCAAAACAAAATTGCAATCAGAAGAGAAACTCTTTTTGATCTCCTTCCAAAGCACAACTCTTCAGATAAAATATCAGTTCTCTATACCATATTCACCAGAATTATATGAAGTGCAGCTAGATGCTGTTTGCTTATAGCTTGCTATTTGTTGTAAGCAAAAAATATCTAGCTGCACTTCATAGAATTTGGCAATTATAAGTTTAATGCTACATAATGTTCATATAATTTCACAATTATAAGTTTAATGTTTGGAAAAGTACTTAAAAATTTTCGAAGATATTGCTTCCAGAAACAAAGAGATACTCGTCCACCTACCTATAAAATCTAATATTAGAAAAGGCTTGGACAGTCTGAAGTTGTTTCTTTGTCCTGAAATGGCTTGGGAAGATAAAAAACACTAAAGCATTTCTTTAGAACAAACCCCAAAATGTTAAAGCTTCTAATAGAAATGTAGAGTGCCTCATACTGGGGTAGGTCCACGTGGACAGGATATTTGTCCAGATGGGAAATCCTCTCATTTGAGGTTAAAGCACAAATGTCATTAAAAAAATTGACTATGCCAGAGTGCTTTGGTGTTTCTCTCTCTTTCCAGAACTGAGAGATAGGAATAAAAACAAATGGGTTACGGTCAAAGAAATTATTTTAACTTTTTGGTATCTCCTGGACAGTTTTTTCCTTGGAGTCTTCTTAAAAAAAGAACTGTTTTGGGTACTGGTTATCTATTTGTAAGAGCAGGTAAACTACAGAGGAGGGGAAAGAAGTGAAAAACTATGGCTGTTCCATTATTTTAGAAGCTATTCTAACATATTCATCACTGTGGTATTTGTCTGGACTAGGAAAAGGAAAAGAAGAAAAATAGAAAAACCAGCAGAGACCTCAATGAAGGGAAAGAAGGCAGTGGTAGAACTCCAAATGAAAATAAGAGTTGCAGAATGAATGGTTTAACCATGGATCTTCCATTACAATTCATGGAAAATTCTATGGCAAAATCTTTTAGCTTTTACTTAAAACCTTAAGTGCTGAATAATGCCTTTCACACAGTCATTCTTGTTTGCTCGTTTATACTTTGCAAAGCATCTAGCCCTAAGAATTTCCAAAGGTATTTCTCTAGGCATGAGAACAGACTTGGTTGTTAAACCATTACTGGATTTAGACACCGAGAAAAACGTTTAGAATTTATTTTTCTTAATATATAAATTTCTGTGTTTCAGTGTGCAACAGACGTTTTTTCTTTCTCACCTGCTGTAAATTTTCTCAATGAAACATGCAGTTTATTCGGACAACCTTATACAACAGTGTCTTTCTTCAGAGAATCTCAGACCCCCTTAAAAACCTGACTTCTCTGTGAGTTAAACATTGGATTCATTTACCAAGCAGTGAATATACGAACAATAAGGTGTGACAAGCCATTTATCAGCATCCTGGTAAGTTTTGCGAATCAAGAATAAACTTGTCCAGAACTTGACAAGAGAATCAGGTACAATATCATTATTTTTGTGAAACACCTTGAAGTTTTCCTGGCATTCGAGGTGGGGGTTTTGTTGCAGAATGAGACTCCACTCTGATTACAGCCTAGTGCAGAGCCAGGGAAATCATCCAACTGAGCTTTGAGAGCTCTCATTAATCTCACCTGATCCCAAAGTAGACATCTAAAGCTTAAACTGGACACTCATGCAAAAGCTTCAGAACAGTGATTTTCTCTCTGCCTCACTGTGCAGAGATTTAAACATTTCCATATCAAATTATACCAGCTTTACAGGTCTCCCAATGTAACTTGGAGCAGTGTTTGTGCCAACAAAGATCAAATAACATTTTCTAAACTGCAATATCAAAGAAACATCCAGTGAGCCTCCACTGACACTGCAAATGAGTATTTTTGAGGACAGAAAACTATCAGACTGGAAATAAACATCAAAATCAAATTTAAGAAGCAATCACTTGTATTTTGATATGAAATCAAATGCAGGAGAATTTGTGTAAATCTAAACCCCAAACAAATCCCTCAGCTCCACCTAGAGAGCTTTTTCCAGGTGATTAACCTAGCAATGCTCTTTCCACTTTAACAAAATGCTTGAACTGGGGAATACATGGGACTGATTCAGGAACTAGGGGACCTGGGCCAGGCCATAGGACACAGAAGCTTCCTGAGATTTCCACACTGGCAAGAGAAGGGACTGATAATGCAACACATTAACAGCTGCTGCCGTGGACTAGGGAGGTCCTGGCTCCTGGATCTCAGAACCAGCACGCAAAGAAAAGGAAGATTGTTGCTTCCTCTCCAGATAGCATTTGCACTTCCCCAAGAGATGGAGGCAACGAAGTTTTGCTGCCCAACAGCCTCTCCCTCAGATGAGCTTTCTTAAAGAAAATGGCAAATTGTCTCTGAAAGCAGAGGGCTCAGACTGCAATAACAAACTTCTTCTCATGCCTTCCTGAATCAGCTCTTGGGCTGAACAATTTCAAGGCACGTTGCTGTGAGATTTGTGGAAAGCAAGGAGAGCCTTGATGAATGCCTCCTTCCCCTGTAACTTAAGCCAGACGGGAGTACAGAGCTAATTATTAATTGTGTGATGTGTTGAAAACGCATTTTAAAACCTCTTCCATAAGGAATGGTTCCATAAGGACCATTAGGGAACTTGCAGGGAAAAAAAACCAAAAAAAACCCAAAGCCAAATCCCTCTGCTTTCCCACAGCAGGTCATATTTTAGGTGAAGGGGAGTTTCCAAGGCTCTGAGTGAGTCAGACAAACAGTAAGGGACTTTGAGACTCTGCATGTGCCTCATACCCGCTGTGTTTCATTTCCCTACAGAAAAGGACGCCTGTATTTTCACAGGCTGACGGATTGTAAGGAATATGAGAGAAGGGAAAGGCACAGCAGTTTATCTCCCAAACCTTGTGCTTTCCCACTATTCAGGAGAGAGTTACAAGCCCTGCACTGATTCACCGCAGTTTTTTATGCGCAGTCTTGATTAGAGGCATCAACACCGAGCAAAATGAATATGTTACTTATCAGAAAACCTTATTCTTCCTGTTACACGCACTCAGAGAACAGCAGCACAACCATTAAATCTTCCCCTGAACACATGCACTGGATCATGCCTTCCTAACCGCAGCAGGAGATCGATTTGTGCCCTTAAAAAACAAGTTACCTTCCTTATCTTAGCTTGAATACCTCGCAGCATTATGAATGATCTTAATTACACGGCTCTCTTTACACAGGGGCTCATGAATATGAAACACTCTGATTAAAGTAGCTCTGAAGTTCCATGCACATTCATCTCTGGAGGTAGCTCCATCTGAGTTAATGGACTTGCAACAGGGCTCGGCTCTGCCTGTTGAGCCGGAGCACTGCCTCACAATAATGCACACAGCCAACAATTAGATGATGAAGTGATGAGGTAAAGAGCAGATTTATCCTTCTGGGGTGAAGCAGGGTCGTGTCACAGCTACAAAGAGTACACGAGGTAGCTGGAGGGACAGCAGCGACGCTGGGACAAAATAACCCTGCTTTCACTGAGCCTGGAGTCCCAGCCACTCTTTTATTCCGTGTTTCCTCCTTAAGCAGCTCGGTGATTATCCTG